>VDFB02103185.1:42995-132491 GCA_007258455.2 Sequoia sempervirens | reverse complement strand
GTTGGCTTTAATCTTGTAGAGGAGCTTTCGATAAGAGTTCCTATATGGGTGAGACTCCCCTGGTTCCCTTTAGATTTATGGAGGAATGACATTCTTCATATGATTGCTCTACTATTAGGCAAGTCGATGGGAACGTCACAACAAAATTTGGATTAAAAGGTAATTTCCTTTGCTCAAATCTATATTGAAATTGATTTAAATAAGTCATTACCAAATTCTATGAAAATTTGACTTGGTTCTACTTCATGGATTTAATAGTTAGATTATGAAGCTTTGATTTTGATGTCGGGTTTGTCATGAATACAAACACTTACAGAGGAAGTGTCCTAGGATTAACCTAGAAGGGGTCTAGTCTAATGTGCCTCCTTTTCAATCACCTAAGGTAGACAAAGGGAAAGATCCTATCTTGGTGGAGGATGCAGATAAGGATAGATTTATTTTAGTAAATCCCGCAACAGGGGTAGAGGGAAAAAAGGGTCTATGAAAGATAGACAAGATAAATGGGTTTTTAACTATTTTGATGTTTTGGATCAACAGGAGGGGATTTCAAAAGGGTTACATTTAGGGGCTAGTATTTTGGGGATGAACCAGGAGCTCCCTAGAGAGTATGTTAATTTGGATAGTCATCAGGAGGAGTTTCTTGATGCATAGATGGACATAGAAATAGTTCATGGGGATTCTTGTGCTCTAGAACTAGTTGAAAATAATGAGAGGGTAGTTGGTTCGATAATAATTGTGACTAAAACCCTATTGGAGAAGGGATATCTATACATAGGGAAGGGAAGTAGACCCTCACCCACTTTAGTATTGCAATAACAAATCCTAAAGAGGGGTGTTGCAGAGAAATCTTCCAAGGTTGGTTGGAAGAAGGATTAAGATAAAATCAAATTAACATGGGAGACATTGGTTGAATCTGGGTCAATCAAAACCATTGAATCACACTTCTCCAATTTTCATAAATGACCATCCTCTCTTGGAATGTAAGGGGATTGAACATTGGCCCTAGATAAAAAGTTTTTTGAGAGTTAGATAGAGTTAATTCTCCAGATATTATTTGTATTCAGGAGATAAAGTTTTCATTGGATAGTGTTACAACCTAGCTTCCAAATTGTGGTGGAGATGTCATTGTTAGTGCGTTGGTGCTTATGGAAATGCGAGAGGTGTTGCTTGCTTATGGAATCAATTGAATATTTCTCCTATTTGGTGGATCTCTAGTGAATCTTCAATCTTTTGGTTTCTTCTAGCTTGGATACTGGAGAGATTTTCTTTTTCTCCAATGTCTATGCCCTAACTGATTTTCCTAGTAAATATCGTCTATGGTCTCATATTTGAATCATTCAATCCTTAGCTCCTTTTCATCCTTAGATCTTGGCTAGGGACCTTAATTCCATTGCTAGTTTAGAGGAAAAGAGGGGGGTTGGAAATATTGGAGCCTTCTTCTATTCTTCTCAGAGATAATATCTTATTTATGAACCTAGTGGATATAAAGCCCAATAATGGTTTCTTTACTTGGAGTAACAATAGATGCGGTAAGGAATCTATCTCAAAGAGGCTAGATAATTTTTTAGTGTCTAGTTATTGGCTTGGCAATAACTGGGCTTCTTCCTTTGAGATATTGGAGTGGTGGGGTTCAAATCACTAGCCTATCAAATTCTCTGCTACCTTGGTGGGGGCTAAAAAGAATCTATTTTTTAGGTTCCAACTAATGTGGTTGTGAGATTCTTTGTTGCAATAATTTATGGTTGGTTGGTGGAGTAGAGGTAGAACATCCTTTGGCACGATGATGTATTCCTTTTCAAAAGATTACAATTTGTGAATTTTCAATTCAAGAAGTGGAATAAATGATGCTTTGGTAATATTTTTTAGGCTAATTCAGTTGCTTGAAATCCTGACTAGATGGTATCACCCATCAATTAGGGAATATGGTCTTATAGAGGTATCACTTAGGGAAGAATTGAGTACATTGAAGGAGTTGGAAGAATGGGACTTGCACGAGGAGTTGTATTGGAAACAAAAGGCACAAATAGACTAGTTTCAAGAGGGTGATAGAAATACAACTTTCTTTTATAACTCAATCAAGGCTAGAAGGTTTGGGAATATGATCTCTTCCCTTATCTCTTCTCAATGGGTTCAAATATCTTATTTAAGTGATATTTCTAGAGACATTTCTCAACATTACTTTTATGTATTCATGGAGGACTTTCCTCTTGCGAAAGAAGAGGATAATCTTATCTTGGCATTCATCCCCTCTTTGGTTCCACTGGAAGTGAATGAGAAATTTCTTAGTCCCATTTCTCTAGAATAGTTAGAGGTAATTGTGTTTCATATAAAGATGGGAAAGCCCCTAGACCTGACTATTTCCTAGTTGTATTTTTTTAGGAGTTTTGGGAGATTATAAAATTTGACCTGTTGGAGGTCGTTCAAGAATCCAAAAAAAAAATATGTTGAAATGAATGAATGCTACATTCCTTGTCCATATTCTCAAAAGGGAAGGGGATAATTTGCTAAAATTGTTTAGAACCATTGCTCTATGTAATGTAGTATATAAGATTATCTCTAAATTGATGGTAGAGAGACTTAAGCCATGGATGAATAAGTTCATCTCAAAAGAGCAGGGTAGATTTGTGATAGAAAAAAAATTATGGATGGAGTGATCATTGCTATTGAGGCCATTCATTCCATGGTGATTTCAAAGGATAAGGTTGTGCTTATCAAATTGGACATTGTTAAAGCTTATGATTAGATCAAATGGTTGTTCTTGCAAAAATTTCTCATAAAGTTTGGGTTTGGAGGTTATTAATTAGGTGAAATGGGTCATGAGTTGTGTTATGACAACTTCTTATTCAATTCTAGTTAGTGGGGAGTCCTTTTGGTTGTTTGGGGCCACTCATGGTCTCCATCAAGGAGACCCCTATTTCCCTATTTGTTTATTTTAATGACAGAGGGATTGGATAGAAGTATTAAGTTTCATGTAAGACAAGGTGGTATATAGGGGTGGAGTTGAGGCAATGACCTGCCTCCTCAATCTCATTTGTAGCTTATTAATGACACAACTCTAATGGGTGTTTCCAATATTGGAGATGCAACTAACATCAAACGTACATTGGATATCTATCTTTTGACCTTAGGACAAGATTAATGATGAAAATTCCTCCATTTTTTCTTTAACACCCCTCCTCTCATTCGACATCGCATTGCTTGCATTCTTAGATTCTAAATTGAAGTTCTCCCCTTGGTGTATCTAGGTATTCTTCTCTCTATTGGATTATTACCTAGGGGAGCTTGGAAAAATATACTTGATAAGGTTTGAGAGTGGGTTAACCATTAGAACCACAAGTGGCTCTCCTTTTTCAAGAGAGTGTTGCTAAAATTGATGGTCCAAGATCTTCCCATCTATAGGTGCTTGGTCTAGACTAATCCTACAAGTTTTATTAAGGATCTAGATGCTATAGTAAGGAAATTATTATGGGTTGGTACTTTGGATTCGTCAAAGTGGAGTTTGATAAATTTGGAGACTATTTGTATATTGTTGTAGGATGGTGCTCTTGGTCTACGACAAGCTAGCCTCTCTAGCCAGGTCTTGGCCACTAAGCTTTATTGGAGGTGGTGCATTAATTAAGATCTCACTTGGGCCAAGATCCTCACCATTAAGTATATGAGGAGATTGGTGCATGAGTATGTTCCAAGAACTTGCTTGATGGGTAAGGGTTTGATGATTTGCGACACTCTTAAAAGGGGTATTAATTTAATTAAACATGGCTTGTTTTGGATATATAATAGGGGGTCCAAGGCTTTTTTTAGTTTGAATATTGGGATGGATTTTTCCCAATTTTGTCCATGTATCCTCATTTACAAGACCTTTGCAATTGTTTCATAGAGGTTGGGTGGATTAGGGTGGAGGATTATAAAGTAACTCAAAATTTGGAGCAGGAGGAGGTTTTTAGATGGAAGGATCCTTTAGAGTGGTTGCTAGGAGGTTGTGTTGAGGATCAAGAAGACCTAAGAAGGATTTTTGTGGGTAGAGTTTATAGTTTGTTGAGGGGGCGTGACACTCATGTGGAATCTAGATCCTAGGGGGTGTATTCAATGGCCTCTAGATACCAGGAGTTAAACTTTCAAAAATATAAAGGGGTAGAAGTCACATGGTGGAAGAATGTGTGGAACAATTTTTCTTGGCCTAAATGAAAAATTTTCATTTGGTTGGTAGCATGGAATAAGTGTCTTACTTGAGATAAACTCCAAAAGAGAGGATTCCAAGGCTCGTCTATTTGTGTTCTTTGTAGTGAAAGTGGGGAATGCTCCTCTCATTTATTTTTTAGTGCTCCTTTTCTAGAGACATCTAACACTTATGGTGGGGAGTTTGGAAGAAATCCTGTGTTCATGCTTCCTCTTTGGTGGAGTCTTGGATGAGTTTGGGGAGGCCACCAACAAAGGCCTTCTTTCTTTACGTGGTGTGGTGTATTGGTCCCACATTTATCCTATGATAGTTATGGTTGGAAAGGAATCACAAAATATTCCAAGGGAAGAGATTGGAGGTTCAACAAATTTGACAGTGAATTATGGGCATGATTCGTGAGATGGTGCATGAAAAATGTGAGGTATCTTCCCCCTTGGAGGAAAGAGAGGAAAAGTTGATGAAGAGGCTAGGTTTTTTATGTAAATGGTCCTATACCTCTAAAGGTGAAGGGATTCCATCATTCCAAAAGGAAAACCCAGAGAGATGGGAGATGGTCTCCGCCTCTTAGTGGAGTTTTGAAGATTAATACTGATGGTTCTTCTAGGGGAAACCCTAGGTATGCTAGAGTTAGAGGAGTTGGGAAGGATAGTTCATGTGTTGTCATTTTCCTCTTCTCTATTTATAACGGGCATCATACTAAAACTATAATGGAAGGTCTTGCTATCCTCACAACTCTTGAAAGGGCTTGTGCTTTAGGCTGGCATAGGATTGTGTGTGAGTTTGATTCTCAAATTATGATTACTATGTTGAATATAAAAAACTAGATGGAGTCAATTAGCAGCTGGCTTGAGTGGTTTGGTAGATTCTTCGGTTGAGTGCTTTGATGGATGGTGTTTCCTTCATCCACATTTCGAGGGAGTAGAATGGTGTGGATGATTGCTTGGCTAAATGGGCCTCTAAGAAATTAGGAGAATGGATGGTTGATGATTGGGAGCAATTATCCCGAGACCAAGCCCAAATTTTAGATAGGTTGATTCTTGATGATATGACTAGTTAGTGGGTGGCAGTGGTTGGTTTATAGTGGGTGTGGTTCTAATGTGGTTATGTTGCTAAGGTATTGTTGGTAGGGATTTGGGTCCCTTGCTTGGGCTTGGTGATGATTCTTTTTTCTTTTTTGTAACCTTTTATTTTGTTGATCTAATAAAATTTTACCCTCTTTGTTAAAAAAAAAACACAATATGCTCACAAAAAATATTTTTACTGACAAAATAATTAGAAAAATCATCAACCAACTTTTTATTAATAATGGTTTAAGACATTTTTCACTTATGTGACCCAAACATTCATGCCACGACATACATGTATTTTTAGTTGTTAGTTATATTTATAAAATTATAAAAAATATGAAGTAATTCAACCTAAACAAGGTCCCAATATGAGATCCTCTAAAAACCACCAAGTTCCCTCTAAACAACTTGAAATTAGAATTCTCAAGTGTCACATGTACACTAAAATTATATAAATTCGATATAATTTTTTTTTTGCAAGTGATAGAATATGTAAAACATCATCATAGGTTTTAACTCTTCCATCATTGAAACACAACTACACATTTTATTTACCAACAATGTAATTGGTGCTTTTATCACTAAGGAAAATCTTTCCTCCATCATAATATGTATATGTACAAAACCACTCCTTATGAGGAGTCATATGGTAGGAGAAACCCAAATAAATAAGCTAAGCATCATCACTAATATTTCTAGCATAAATAAATAAAGGATCATTATCACCATCATTGGAAGAATTTTGTGTGAAGGAATTTGAACTCTTTTTCTTATTTTTGCATTCCTTCTTCACATGTCCTCTCTCTCCAAAGTTCCAACTCTCTCCCATTCCTTGGGGTTTTAGAACATCCTTTAGATCTTTATCTATCTTTCTTCTTATCCCCTTTAGGACCTCCTTTTTCTTTGGACCTTCCACATACATGCAAAGAATTTTTTGAGATTTTATTCATGGATTTCCTTCTCATCTCCTTTAAAAGAAAAGAATAAATAAGATTGTTCATTTTTGGCTTTGCACAACTACTATCAATAAAAGAATATTTTCCCAAGTATGGAGTAAATAACAAAGTAATAAGATGCATTTATCCTCTTCATCCAAATTAACATCTATATAAATAATCTGACTTAAAAATAAAATTGAGTACATTTAAATGGCTGACAAAAGAATCATCATCTTTCATTTTAATTAATACAACCATATTTTGAGATGCAACTTGTTAATAATCTCTTTTGGTTTGATAGATATCACCTATCCTCTTCCACAACTTGAATGCGGTGACCTCCTTGAAAATATTCAAAAGGATAGAATCTACAAGATGCAACCAAATGGTTCCTCATGCCTTCTTATCTAGTTTGAAAAATATTCATTAGATATGTCTAATTGCTTCTTTTATTTTAAAGCATGCAACATTTAATCTCTTTCTTCAAGTAGATCTTCTATCTTGAACTTTCAAATATCATAATTAGTACCATTCAATTTCTTAATATCCATATAGGAAGTATAAACCATGGTTTTTAACAATTTCCATGATTTATAACATTCTATAATACAAAAACTCCCACTACAACCAAAAAATCTTCAACACTTAATAGAAAAGGCATCCATCCCTAGGTAGAATTATTAGCTTTGATACCAAATATTGAAAAACAAAGTAAAACTACTACAATAGAATATCTTACAAGTGTACGCAAATATAATTATTTATCCAATGAAGGTCACGTGATGGCTTCCTCTGTTACGAGATTTTCTGCCCCCTCTGCCTAGGTTTTTTTTGCATCCTCTCCTTCATTATCTTCTATGCCATCCATGACGAAAGGTTATAGTCTGAGCACCCATGTTGGCATAGCATTGACAGAGGATCCTTTCTCATGCCCTACCAAGAGTGCAACGAGGGCTTCTCAAAACTTGCAAGGTTTTATGCAAGGTGGGGAGGCCAACTCTCCTCACAAACTAGAGTCATATAAAACAACTTTAGGTCTGGATGCAGACGAGATGCAGGGTTGGAAGCAACCTAGTTTGATGTTGAGGGCCTCTTCCCAAGACCATTATCCTTCCCACGTGTGTGCTCTAAAACCACCATTTTTATTTGCAATTCTGATACGACCCTAGAAATATGTTTGGACAACATCACCTTTGACAAAGAGGAGTTTATGAAAGGCCACACCCTAATATGCAGATTTATGATAGTATGGTCGAATTTGTGCGATCTTCATGCCTAGATAAGCAAAAAAATGGAAAGATTATATGGTGGACATGAAGTCATCATTTATCCATGTGCAAAGGGATTTTTTATTTTGAAATTTGAATCTATGGAAGATAAGGAATTGATTCTTAATACAGGTCTTTGATTTTGCTAAGGAGAATTTTTATGCATGAAGTCATGGTTCCCCTCTTTTGATTCTTGAGCTGAGATGTTTTCTTCAACATTCCTTTGGGTTTGATTGCCCTACCTTCCTCTACAATTTTGGGAAATTGTGTGCTTGATTGCAATTGCCAATGGTCTAGGTAAATATCACAACATTTCAAAAGAAACTATCAATTATGAAAACTCTACATGTGATTGTTTATGTGTTGAATTTGATTTATCCAAAGGACTAACGACTAAAATCTCTTTGAAAGCTAGAAAAAGGCGTTGGCATCAACCGATAGATTATGAAAAGATTTTTTTTTGATGTAGAAAATGTTTCTCAACAGCCCATGGTACCCCACAATGTAATACGAAGCAAGCTAAGATGCAAGGTGAATTGTTTTATTAGCCTTCTTGGTGGATTGGGGCTAAATCAAGTCACTATGTAATTTCTCCAATGGTGAAGGATACTTTGTCTTCTCCAAAATATTTATAGAAAATGTCTTCTCCCTTAATGACTCTATGTAACAATAATCCCAAGGTAGTTGATGCCTCTACAACTCTTGTTGAAGATCATCTATACTAATTTCACAAGGAAGATCCATTTTTTCATGCCCTTGAATCTTCAGTGGTCTCAACAAGTTTAATATCCGAAGAAGCATCAAAGCAGGAAAATTGTATGGAACATAATATCTCTTGTAAATCAGAATAGGAATGGACAAAGGTAAAAAGGAAGATATATTCTCCCTCAAGGCCCAAACATTCAATGATGTTAAGATCAACAAAATCCTGGGTGAATAATTAAGTATTGTAATTGAAGAACATGTAATCTTGTCTTCAAAGTAATAGAAAGAGTGATATCCTCTTTGATAGGAGTTCACCTAAAAAAATATTTATCAAAGGATTACCATATGATGATTATGTGATTGAACAAACCAATTGAACAAGAAAATTACATGGACAAAATCTTTTGAGAAAAATCCACATGAGAAAGATGACACACATGAATTAATCTTCAACAAAGAGATGCATCCAACACATTAATGCTCTCTTCACCTTGACAACACTTTAGTAGCACCTACATACCTCTGAAATAAACTTATGAAATCACTCTCATACCCTCGATATATAAGAAAGAAGAGAGGACAAAACCATAAGTGGTTTATCAAGATAAAATATAATCAAACCATGGTAAAACATATAAACTTCTATGTATAAAATATAGAGGCTCTTCTAAGAATAGTAAATGTAAGTCTCAATGAGCCATGAATAGTAAAAATAACCTCCATAGTAATAATAAATGACATCTTTGACTTATAAATCCTCCATAATAGTGCATACTCCAAGGTAGGTGTCCAAAATCATGTAATTCATATATGACCCACCAACATGTAATATGCTCCACTACTCAATTCTCATGTCAAAGTTGATAAATTTACTAAAAATAGCTTCATAACTACCACTGCCAACTCCACTTCCTTCATGGATGCATACAACAATTAATACCAATTTTTTTGGGGAATATTAATTATAAATTATTTTTCAATTGCACCTTGGGCATCCAAGGACACTTTTTAGTAGTGTTATAGATACATAAAATATGCATTTAATTACAAAGTAAATGACACATTAATCCTAACATTTACAACACTATTAACTATGTATTTATAGTACCATTAAGGATGCTCAAAATCTCAATAAATACTTTCTATTTATAACACTATTAAGTTTAAAACCTTGTATTTATATATGAGCTATCAAATATCATTTATTTGCTTTGTGTGTAATTTAATGCCAACTATTATTCTTCATTTTCTCAATTTTGATTCTAAACTTCGTTTTTCTTTTGTTTATTAGTTTTAAATTTTAGAAGTTTTTTTAAGTATTATTTTGGAGTTTTACAAATTTACTATTATAAAGAATTTGAATTTTAATGCTATTTGTATTTCATTTATTTAAAAAAAAAATTATAATGTTTTTATAGATGTGTACATGGTAAAGTATTTGCAATAATAAGAAATATACTTGCATTAAATAATTATTTTTATATTTTTCTAATCTAAACTTGCTTTTTCTCAATACACATAGTGTCATTCATTTAGAAACTACTTAAAATAAGTAGAAAACCAACTAGAAGTCACATGCCAATGATGGTGTTAAAGAAAAGAAAAGAGGTGAGTTAAGTATTACAAATTTGCAATTATAAAAAGCATCTAATTTTTTTATTAATAATAGAGTTTGAATCAAGGAACCACTGGCTCCAAAAATCTTAATTTTATTATTTTTATTTAAATCTAAATAGTATGTACATTGTAGTACATTGCTAAAAGTAGTTTGAGACTTTATTTTCAATTTTATTTACAACTTCACATATTCTTATTTTTCAATAATCTATTTATTTCCTTAATCTTTTATAGGGTTTACTTTCCACAAATAACTCAATATAATTCAAAACTAACTTGTTTATTGACAATGTTTCAAAGATTTATTTCAACATATACTTTGTCATAATGTCAATAAAGTTGTATCCAAAGAAACATACCTCATAAGTGCAACAAAGCTCAATTCTTGGATAGCATCAAGGCCGATAAAGTAAGATTAGGTGGATTATTTCAATTTTAGAATTAAATGCACTATAAATAATATTCCTTATTTTAACACTTTCTTTATTACCAAAGTTAATTGCTCATCTATAATACAAAATCCATTTTTAATGTCAACAAAACCAACTCCTAACAAATGACATTCAACTAAAAAAATGAATTTATTTGTGATTCGTGTATCTCACACAAAGAAAGTATATTGCATAGTTGAAACCAATACTAACATTTACAAAATTAGTTGTTCAATATTATTATTAAAGTTGGTGGACATAATTTTGTAAAATAAACACATCCATATATAACCAAAAAGTATTATCTACGACTATAAATTCATCTAAAGATAATACAATAAAAGTTGCATGTTTTATTAATTTTCTTGTACATCCTATTTTCAACTTTCTCATTTCCACCCACTATTTATTGACCAACATGTTTTAGAAAAATTAGGAATGCCTATAAAAGAAAAAAATATTACATTACCTCTAGTAAGAATATGAAAAATAAAAATCAACTAATCATTTTTTCCCATTTTTGTTGCTCCCATCATCTCTCCAAATTGATCTTGAATTATACCTCCACATGCAACAAGCTTTGCCTATTTTTGAATATATCCATCATATTCAAAGGCATACTTAACATCTAGACATTATTCCTTTGTTTTCCATCTTATCATTATTTTTTTCTTTATGTATATGATTTATTATTCATAAACTTTATCAACGTGTTTTTCTACGGTGCAACTTTAAGCTCCAACTTCTTGTCCTCACCATATTTCTAACTACAAATATTACATCTACATTATATGGGATGTTAATATTTATTTTTATTCTCCGTTGGCTTGATGAGTAGGTACTTTGACACCTAATCAATTTAAAAGTTCTTTGACAAATTCCACTAATGTCCCATTTTTTATTTGACTTTTTTTCCCCTTCTATGAAAGATATCCATTTTCTTGATCACTTTTTAAGGTGGGTTTGTTAATATTATTCCCACTACCATGGGAGTCCTTTGTAACATCATCTTTAGCATTATCATGCACCTCATTATAATTTCATTTTAAAGTATTTCCTTGTTTGTCAACAAATAGTGCAAATATTGACCTGTTGTGGGTCAATCTACTAGTGTTGGACTACGTACATTACCAAAATATGAGATTACATTTCTACATTTTGATGAACACTCTTTAACACTTCAAACAAACAAACTAATACTTGACATCTCTCATGAATTAAAAGTTGCAAAAAAAAATATTTTATGTCCAATGTCATTGCCAAAGACTCAACACTAATAGTTTTAAGATCATTTGTAACTATAAAACTAAATTGAAGATGGAGAGCGGTGGTGAGAGTTGGGGTTTGAAGGGAGAAGGAGCTAGAGAATCTCATCTAGATGATGATGATGCAAATGGATGGCTTCTCGTTTTTGGTTGCTTTGCCATTCATAGACAGTTGGGCTTTGGGGTTGCAATTGGTTGAGTGGTTGGTGTTGCGGGTTTGCTTCTCCGCTTTTTGTTGGCTACTTCTAATGTTTTTGGGCTGCAGGAAAGCCTTGTTGGTTTGTGCTTTAGGCTCCTTGCAAGGGTTTTGGTAGTGCCTTGGTCTATCTTTAGCTTTGACTGGCATGTTGGGGCTAATGGTGTGCTTCTTGTTTTGGCCTTGTCCTTGACTCTTCTCTACATTTTTTCCTCTTGCCCTCCTAGGATTTTTTTATTACTTGTTGTGGCTTGTTGGCTTATGGGTTTCGGCTATTGGATTTTATTTTTTCTATGTTGTTGGGTTGCAACTGGTTGCTTGGGTGGGGTTGTTGTTTGGCTTCCTCATGTTTCGTTGGCTGCTTGTCCTTCTTTTGGGTTGTAGGTTAGCCTTGTTGGTGGTTTCTTTGGGCCCTTTGTGGGGGTTTTATCGGTGGAATAGTCTATCTTTAGCTATGATCGGTGCATTGGGGTGGATGGGGTGCTTCTTATGTTGGCCTTTTCACTTATTTTTCTCTGCTTTGTTCTCCCTTACCCCCTCTGGATCTCTTTGTTGCATGTCACAGATGGTAGGTTGTGGGGCTTTTGCTACTTTTTCTTTGGTTGGCTTTTGGATTCTCTGTGGTGTTGGGGTGCAGATGGTTGTGTTGGTGTTGCTGGTTTTCTTCCTTGTTTTTTGTTGGATGGTTGGGCTACTTTTGGGCTGTGAGAAATTTGGTGTGTGCTTTGGGTTCCTTGGAAGGGTTTTGTCATTGGAATGGTCATTTTTTAGCTTTGATCAATGTGTTGGGGCAGATGGTATGCTTCTTGTTCTGGATTTTTCTCTGATTCTTCTCTACACTATTTCCCCTTGCCCTCTTGGGCTCTCTCAGCAATATTTTGTGGATTGCAGGCTATTGTTTTTTGATTGCTTTGCTAATGAATGGTTGTTAGGTTCTCTATTAACACAATATTCTCTATGGTTTATGGAAATTGTTTTGGCCTCCTTTTTGGTTATGAAGTTTATGAGGAAAAAATGGGGTATTATTGTTTATTGGCAGAAGGCTTTCTACGTTTTTTAGTTAACGATCTATGTTTTGATTGGTATTGGCTTGCTAGGGGCTGGAATATTCTTATTATCTTTTTTTTGGACCTAATTTGGTGAGCTGATTGTTGTGTTTTTTGCTTCTTCCTATTGGTACCTGATGCTTGTGATGCTAAGGGATGTTGGGTTATCCCTTTCTTCTGAAGTTCCTTTTCATTGGATTTCTCAACCGGTGTCTCCTATTGAGGGGGAGATTGTTCCTCTTGAGGTGGAACTATCTTCTATTGAGATGGAGATGGATGTTGTTGGGTTGGTGGGAAGATCTCCTCCCTTATTTTGGTTTGTATTGAGGTAGAGCTTGTTTGGGTTAGAGAGCTATGGCTTTGGTGGTAAGGGGTCTCTCTTCATCCTCTCCTATAGAGGGGAGTCCTCTCCTTTAGAGGTGGAGGTTGGGTTGGTTGACTGGGTGGAATGGTGATGCAAAGAAGCTAATGTTGTGTGTATGGATTGGTGTTGCAAAGAAGCTGATGTTTTATAGATTTTAACTCTTGGCTTAGTGGCCTCTCCCTTGAGTTTTTCTATGTTCTTGGGCTCGAATTTGGATGTTATGAGTGATTGGTTTGTTGACGCCTAGTTGATTCAGGCGGTGCTTAAGTGTATCTAACAGTTTATGGTCCCTGTCAAAACCAATTTGTAAAAGGGTTCAAGGCCCCTTCAAAACTCGTTTTGTGCAGCTCATGTAGTCTTGTCTTTCTATTTATGGTTGTTATTATTTTGGCTCCTATTGGTTTGTGTCTTTTACCTTAGGAAACTCTCTCTTTGTTTAGGTTTTAGGTCCTTGTAAAACTTGTTTGTATTGGGTTTTGGGGCCCCATCAAAACCTATTTTACCCTTAATCAAAAACAATAAAACTAGATAGACAAAATCAACAAAAGGAATCATATATCTATAGGGCCTAGATGTATCACTGCTTGATATCATTTGCAATAATGAGACCAAAATAAATAAATAAATAGGAGGCATTTCTTATTCTTAAAACAATAAGAAATTATCACTTGCCTCTCATTGACTCACTAATGCTTGTAGTTATCTATGACTCACTAAAAATAAAATTTTGAGAAAGAAGTATGCACAAGGCATAAAATAAACCAAGGAAAGGAGCTCAAAAAAATATTTTTGAAAGATGTAAAGATTTAAGAATTGAGTAAGCTTGTTCCACTTGGCCCCTGCTGAAATTACCAAGTCAAGGTCCAAGCTTTCAAATTATATATAGGCGACAAGCGTAAGAAGGCCAAGTGACAACTCCCACCTAGTGGTCACTTAAAGCTAAATTATAATGGGGCCTCACATGGAAACCCAGGTGTATCCAGTGTTGGTTTCATCACATGTAATAATCAAGTATAACTATGTCGGGCTGATATTGCCAAACTAGAAAATAGAACAAAAAATAACATTGAATTTGAAGCATTGAAAGAAGGGCTCAAAGCATGTGTTGAAAAAGGTTTAATATCAATAAACATTGAAGGGGACTCCCTAATAGCCATCAAAGTAGTTACAATAAAAATAATTCCCAAGTAGAAATTGGAAAATAAATTAGTTGAATCATTAAGATGCCTGGTGGAAATAAGGGCTTACACAATCAAACACATATATAGAGAAGTGAAAAAAGTTGTTGATTTTCTATCCAACTTGGAAATTAATCAAAATGAAACAAATAAATTTTCTTTCCAAATGGATGACTAGCTCAAACTAATCAACTTGGACTTGTAAAGAATACAAAATAATAAAATTGCTTGTCAATCCCTAGGACTGGCAAGGAGTTGAAGGGTCATATTTTTCTCAAATTAGATCACACACACCTTCGGTGTATCTTTGAAACAACAATATGAAATAACCCATGCCCTTGTATGCTCTAGCAAAACTTAGAACAATATATGTTGGTAGTGTAATGATGGCAAGAAAGGACTAGTAATTAAACATGCACTTGATAGAAAGATCACTTCCATCTCAGAGTGCTTAGAAACCTTACAAGAAGTGAATGTATCATGTTGAAACATGCACAAACAAAAAATACTTACCCCCTGTCCCCACACAGTTACTTAAGTGCATTTCTTCTTATATTTAAGCAATTGGAGTGTTCCCATGCAAATTTAAAATTGTGGGAGAAGGAAAATTTAGAATCTTCACTATTTTGGTGGAGTAACTATTGTTTAGGAATTGAAAATAAGCTATGGGAAAAATATGGAGGGCTAGAAATAAGCAGCGACTACATATTGAAAAAGTTGCTAGGTAGCTCAATAAATTTCTTTCCCTCTTTTTTATTTGCCTCTAATTTTTTCCTCCAAATTTTGTCTACAAAAATTATTATTGATATTATTTATTTATACATGTAAATAAATAATAACTGCATACTTTTTAGATGACTGCTTAAAAATATGTAGCAAATTAAAATTCATGGGGCCACCTACCCCACAAATTACTCCTAAAAAATTTGAGCAGTGGCTGCTAGCCAAAATAAGCTAAGCAACTGAATGGGGATGTGCCCTTAGAGGACAAAAGATGATAGGGTTTCTCAAATGAATAGTAAAAATTACTTTGTTCATTATATTTGATGGATCTTCCCAGATTTACTAATGTTGAACATGGATAGAAAGGATAAACTTGGTATACCAAGCCTTAAACCAGTGAGATATAAATTCTTTTAAATGCCATGCTTAGCCTGTAAAGACCAACCAACAAGTTGAACAATATGCTGAGGATTTTGAATGTTCCCTACAAATGCAACCAGGCTAATGTATGAGGACAAATGAGAGAAATCTTCAAACTAAGGTTAGAATTCAAGGAAGAGGTAATTTTGACAGTAATTGTACCAAATCATATATAGATCTAAACCATATCCAAAATGTGGAGTTGTTGGAGTGCTTCCTATATAATTGTATAAGAGCGAATTTGCACCCCATGTGCAAATCCCCTTTTTTCCTCTATCCACCTTAGAAAACCAAGTTTGGAGGCTTAATTCCACCTAAGCCCGCTACTTGCATCACACTTGGCACCTATTTTGAGCGTCAGTGGATGCGTTTTTGTTGAGGATGCTCGTGCAGTGTGCTTACGTCCCTAACAGATTCTCGTGTCTGGAGCTTGCAGAGGCATTACAATTCCCATTGGGGGTCGATTTGTAACACCCTCCTTGGCCGATTAACTTGAATATGGTCATTTTCTTCATCTTCCCTTCAAATTCACTCCTTCCATATGCATTTCAACTTCTATCATCTCTTCAAAACTTCTTCACTTCATTCACAAGCTTCATAATCTCTCCATAAGCTCTAAGTAGCTTCTTCACCCTCTCTTCAATCTCCCAACACTTTACACTTCACAACAACAACATCAACACTCCACCACTTTAGTAGAGAAAGTATGGGACAAACACCATTGCAACAGAGGCTTGAATTCCTCTCATTTTCTCCCCCATTAGCCTTGAGCACTCTTGGTGGAGGTGGTAAGCTTTCACTCCTCTCCTCTATTACTTGGTTGAGTAGCATAACACTGTTTTGTAGTGTTTTAGTGCTCTTTACTTCATTTCTACTTTTCTCTCTATCTATTTGGCTGTCCATGGAGGTGGGAACACCAAAATGGGGTCTAATTGAGGCAATACCCTATATAGCCACCCAACAATTTCTCTCTCCCTCTTGTGTGTAGGTGTTGAAGACACCCACGAGCTAGAAGCTTCATCGTTTGCATGGTCGTAAGTATTTCCTTTCTTCTCCTTATCTTTGTCATCTCTACTTCTTTATTTTAGTTCCATCACTTTTTGTTATTCTCCTGTATTCTATGGTTTTTAGCATTTAGAGTGTAAGTCGTCACTTAACCATTTTTTGAGACATTCTCGCTTTATGGTCCCTATAGGACGCCAATGCGCCACACTGTCGTCCATTTCTCATGCTGACATCCTTTGGCTGAGAGCTTGTCAGTCTTCCCATAAAAACTTTGTATCCTACTCTTTCTAATTCTACAACTCTCATCGCTGTTCTTGAGGTAGTATAGGGCAATTCGCCCTGTGAGGCTCTCTGAATGAAGAGAACTTGTGAGTAGCGAATCCCTCTATATTACAATAACATGGTTTAGACTTTAGGGAACTACAAATGGGTGGGAAAAGTTGTTACAATGTTTGTAAAGGACAAATTCTAGGCTGAATCCATTGGTGCATTTGCAACTCTAAGTAGAGACCCCAAAAAAAGACTTGTTGGAGATGCAATTTGCATTGAGACTGAAAGGAAGAACGAGGAAATGAAACAAGCCATAACTCTATGAGAGAAGGATTGAGAAGAAATAACATATCTATTTATGCTTTCTACATGTCCTGCAATGACACACTTTTCTTTGTTGCTCAATTAGAAAGATACCAAATTGTAATAGAAGGGCTTAAAACCCTCTTCTTTTCTCTTGCCTAACTTCTAGCACCTTCGTTGTAATTTTTTCGTAATTTCACTCTAATAGAATGGGAGTTGTCCCCATGACAATAATTTGCCAAAAAAATTAACAAAAAATGAGTAAACCCAAATTGAGAGTAGGACAAAATGTGTGGAAGAATAACTCAGAGTTTAAATTGTATATATAAATTTAAATTTGATGAAACCTACCAAATTGTAAAATGGTAGAGGAAAAATGTGGTGAATCCCATACAATTGTAAACTAATTGATGTTAATATTGCATGATTGAGACCACAATCCAAAACATGAGTGGCGATTTCAAGGCGACTATGACCTTAATGGTAGAATGGAGTTATAATGGTATTAACAAAATTGGTCATTTTAAAGGGTGAAATTTTAATTGTATTTATAAGGGTAAAAATACAAACCTATGTCACACTTTTATAAAGGAAATGATCAACATAAATACAAATTTTCAATTTTGACCACATAAAAGTGGTCTTTATGTTTTGAATTTCAAAATGATATAAACTAATGAAATGTAGAACTCTTAATAAAGTTTATGCTTGTATTTTTTTTAAAAAATAGTTTGATATATATATTTTTAAATATAAAAGCAAAATTTGAATTGTTAAAAATTTTAGAAAAAAAGTGAGGTTGATGGGATGTCACAAAAAAGAGCAAACAATTTTTTTCCTTGAATTTTTCTCCTAAAAAGTTAATTTCAATATCTAGTGCATGGAAAATAATTAATGAATTTTTTTTGTAATAACATTTTAAAATCAAACTTCACTAGAATGTCACAATTTTCATGGAACATCAAATATATATATATATATATAGTTTCTAAGCAATCTCATGTTTGATTATAAAAACCTACTTACAATAAATTTAAGAAAATCATAATAAAACTAATCAAAATATCATTTTTTTGGATTCTAAAACTTCAAGCTCTACAAAAGGGTATTGTTAGATTTTCATAAAAGTGCCCCTAGTTGGAGAAATATAGAGTTGAAGTTGAAGTTTTTTTGAAATTGTCTCAAAAGAGGGGTTAAGCTGCCACATAGATAGTTTTAGTAGAAAGAGGTTTAACTAAAACACTTTCAATTGAAAGAGTATCACTTGAAACCATACACATAAATGTAACCACAATTCAAATTTTCAAAAGAGAATAAATATTTTATAGTTTTAGGGAAAAGGGTTTCACTTGAAACTAAATGTGCCATGTATATTTTATGCACTTTTGGGAAAAACTATTTAGCTCGAAAATATTTAAGAAAAAATATTTCGTTACAAATTATTTCGTTACCCAAAAGAGTGACACAATTATGTGCTTTTACCCATGAACATGTCGACTAGTTGAAACATGCCTTCAAAATTCTAGGCAATTCACTAATAAATAGATGTAGTTTATGTTGGCAAAAAATATGTTGATATAAATGCTTCATAAATAATTTGGTAGCAATTGAACAACAATTGAATTGATAACTCATAAATTATTGGTGATTCAGGCTCTTGGCCATTTCATTATATTCACTAAAATCAAATTGGTTGATAAACTTTTTGCTAATTGACAATGTTTTACCACTAAAAAGTCATTGTTAAAAATTTAGTGTTGGATCTCATCAACTAAAAATGAGGGTTATGCATCATCACCCAATTTGGTAATGTCCTACTTTGGAAGTTTTAGCCTAGTGAACTGAAGATGAGTATCATTACCACCATTATGTGAGTAGTGGTGGTCAAATCTTTGATGATGAGAGCATCCAAAGTGTCCATGGTGAGGGAGGGATTCAACTAAGGGTTACTTTGAAGGAGAATTATAGACCTTGGGTGCCTTTTTGGCATACATATATAACATAATACACTAAAGAACAAAATATAAACTAATAAAGCTTAATATATCATATCTAAAAAAATAGAAAAATGAAGGAAGGCAAACCTATGACAAATCATTAGGTGGTGTAAGTTAGGTTGAGGTTCACCAATTTGTGTAGGAAAAAATGACAACTTTCTACTTTTCTTTTATATTAATAGTTTTATAGATCAAATTAATGATAAACAATGTAAGCAATTAGATATAAATCAAAAGAGCTCATATTAAAAAGTTGTAGAAAGATATGAGTGCTTAACAATTTTGAAAGATGTGGTGATTTGATCTTTTAATGCTTATTTATTGATCTATTGTGATTGATGATTGAGATTTAGAATATTATGATGATTTTGATATCTATCATTTTTGATAGACCCTTGCTTTGAATTGGATAAGACTAAATTGTGTGATTTGGTATTAGACTAGATTGCATTGTGTGATTTTACCCTTCTTTCATAGCTTGGTTTGAGATTGATGTATACTTTCAAATTAATGTGCATGTGTCTTTTTATGTATTTTTCAAAATAGATTGCGCTGACAAGTATAATTACCTTCTTGATGTGAGGTTAATGACCTTGACTTGTTTCAATATCAAGTCAAGCCTTAAAGAGATCAATACAATTTCATCAATACATAAAATAAGCAATGTAAGGCTATAATGCCTAGTGATGCATAAGTCATGTTTCTAAGTGTTGTATAATTGAATGCACTTTCAAGTGATCTTGTGATTTATTTTTGTAGATATTTTATAAATAATTTGTAGATTTCTAAATAATCCTCACACGTTTTGCTAATATTAGATTTTTCTATAAATAAATGTCCCTAATTGTTTAACTTGAAACATTTAATACATACATTGATAGAGTAACTCTCAACTTTAAAAAAAATCAATTTGAAAATAAATAAAAAAAAATTTAGTAGATCAAATCATGCTCTACAACACTATCTAGATTAACAAAAAAGAGCTAAAAGAATGAACTAGTCACAACTAAAACAATATATAAACTATTTAACTAATAAATTGAGAAATGAGATCCATTTATACACAAAACAGATTAAATTGAACATGATGACTTACCTAAAGTGCAGAAGTAGTGGAGAACGAAACTGATATGTGAATTTTATGAGTTTAAATTGAAGTTGTAAAGATGAGGGTTTCTCTAACACGAACGTTTGCTTTATCCATATAACAATATGCACACATTTGCATATTGCAATGGCCAAATAGGGTTTCCACGGCAATAAGACGAGAAATAGCAGAGCACTATAGAGAAATTCAGCTTACCTAACTGCATTCTTCATCTTGTAAACTGGGGATTCTCACAGACTGTTTCGACGCACAAATCAAAACATTACCTTTACCCTTCTCTTTCGTCACTGATGAATTGGAACGATTAAGGCCGAAGAAATCTCCGGGAAAACAGTACAGCAATCCAAATAATAATTTTCAGAAATGAACAATAACACATTGCTAAGAAGCCTTGTTAATCGGGTGAATTTTAGGGCGTCTTTATGGGTTTGGTCGTTGTATAATGAAAACCCTTGTTTTCAAGTCGTTGGGTTCTCATCTACCGCTTCCAAGGAAAATCCAGAGAAGCAAATAGACGGCAATAGTAATAATAAGCAGAAGCTGGAGAGAATCGCCGATGAGCTTATGAGCTTGAATATGCTGGAAAGACACGATTACAAGATTCTATTCAGGCTGAAATTAGGGTTAGATAGGTTTGCTTCGCCCATGGGAGGCATGGTCATGCCTGGAACAACTGCAGCAGATGGAGCTGCTCCTGAGAAGAAAGTTGCAGAGAAAAGTTCATTTGATGTCAAGCTTGAGAAATACGAGGCCAATGCGAAGATTAAGATTATTAAGGAGGTCAGGGGTTTTACAGATTTAGGGCTGAAGGAGGCCAAAGATTTGGTGGAAAAGGTTCCAGCTATTTTAAAGAAAGGGCTCACGAAAGAGGAGGCTACACGGATTGTCGAAAAGCTCAAGGAGCTGGGAGCCACCGCTGTCATGGAATGAAAAAAAATTTAATCTGGTTGGAGACATTTCAACAACTTCTCTATCCAAATTAACTGAGAAATTTCTTTGTAAGATGCCATTTTTAAAGCATTTAATGAGTTTTACTTTAATTTATCAACTGCGTAGAACTTGCAATTAGCGATGCATATAAGCAATGGAGCTTTCTTATAACAGAATGGTTCTAGTTTAATTTGAATTTCAGATCGTTTGTTTTCTTGTTTAAATAATTATTGAGGTGGTTATTGGCAAATTTCAATCTTACAGTTTTGTTTTTTCTCTCTTTTTTCAAACAAGGGAAACCGTTCTTGAAACTGTAGGGGCTACTTATCTCCATTCGCGCAACTGTTGTATTGCCATTATTATGGCAGTAGATACCCCAACCATCAGAGCTTCATGGCCTCTTTAAAAATAGTTTCTCTTCCTGAATTGGTGTATTACTTTTATTTTTTTTCAACGTTTGGCGATTATCTTCTAAACCTCTCTTCAGATTGGATGTTTTGATTAATTTAGAGGGAGTTTAGTTTCGCCAGATTTTCTCAATTGCCCGAAAGATGTTAAGGTCTGTCCACAGGCCAAAACATGTAAAGGGATTTTGATCCAGGATCCAGCTGGGGATTAATATGTAAAGGAAGTACAGTGAAGTACGAATTTCTTTTGGATTCATTGTATCCATTTTGTCTTCCTCCTTTCATTCCATGCTCGCCAAACCACCTTCACTACCCTCCTTCACTTTATTGTAGATCTGCAATATACTGTTGATCATTGACGATATCTTGTGATATCAGAGATTGCCTGACAGGCAAGTAAATGTTGGCCTATAATGTTGTAAAATTAACATCATAAAGATGAAAAAGTCATAAACATAGTAGACTAAAGGATCTTCTAAAAAAGAAAATCTGTTTCTATCATCTTTATAATTGATTGTTGCTGTTGGTTTCCTCTAAAATATTTTATCTTAAAAGCATTAACCTCTTGATAAACATTTCATCCGAATCGCTTCATGTTTATCGTTTCCCTATAGGTTCAATTGTCTCTAGCATTTGAATGATCCTGGCTTTAAAATATGTTGAATTAGGTTCAAGGAGGTCATATTAAGTTGTATTTTGAAGTCAAAAATTATAAGAGTCCAATTTTATGTAAGACAATTACATGGCAGCAAAAATGCATTGTTCTAAAGGATACAGATACATTCCCAATTAGTTGTACTCGGGATTGAATCTGCAACATTTGGGATTCTGCAGATACCCATCCCCACAATATGTTCCTGTTGTATGGATAAAGAACCACTTGTATAGAATCTAGATTAATAGGCTGAGAAAAGGTCCTCATAGTGTAATAAGATCCTAATAAGCATTAAATTGTGGATCTAGAAATATGCTTGTATATTCCTAGATTAGGACTAACCAATAGGCTCTTTAATTATTAATTATGCCATGTGGTGGTAAAGTGGGGCTTTAACCAGTGTCGCAACAAATTGGTAAATGAAACCTCTTAGTAACGGTGAAATTTACATTGCCATGCCATTTCCCATTTAGTTTTGGGCATATTTTGAAGGGAGTGTTGTGATAGATAGAATTGTTGACAAATGGCACGCTCTTGTGCAAAGTCAGATCCCTTGCCTTATGTTATCCTGTTTTATTATAAATCTTTCTATACACCTACTACTTATACTTTTTGACATGTTCACACACCCTTATACATTTGCCCTCTCCATTTATTTATTACTTCCATTCTTGCATTTATTTCCATGCACACACTATCAATTGTGATCTAGCCCCTTTTCTGTCCTGGAACTAGTCCGCAGTTGCAGGGTTGTTCTTGCGGTTGCAGACTTGTCTCAATCTAGTTTAAATTTTTATATTCAAAATTGACAAACTTCCACTTTTACCTTTCCTGCCTAAGGCTGACTAAACACAAGTTTGTGTGATCTCTCTATTTCATTGTATTTAAAGGTATTCAATGCCTTCATTCTAATCATCAAGAAATCATCTCCCAATCAAGCAATAATATGAATATTATTTGCATTTACACAGTTAAATTGGTGCACTTAAAGGAATCTAGTTCTGCACAAGCATTTTAGGAACATTTGCATGACTGAAGATTGCATGATTAGATCATTGTTCAATTTCTTGGGATTGATCTAGGTGAAAGCTTCTTGTGATGTAATGACAATCCTTTAAGGTATTTTTAAATATCGCCAGGTCTAGATATTCAAGAAACACACAAAATAAATCAAGAGTGATCAGGCAAACTAGAGAATAGAAGTTTGCTAATCACAAAGTACAAGTTTGTAGTCACGGATTTGTCCCTAACTGCTGGATTCATTCCTGCACAATCACAGCCAAATGCTTTATTTCTTCGGTGATTCACCAGTTTGTCATCAAATGTTTTAGATCCCATAGCACATTGGATTCAAATCCATATCAATCCTAGAGCCATCTTCAATTATTGAGCTAAGTACATTATTTTTTTACTTACATTTACACATTTAATTATTACAAATTAACAATATCCAGCTGTCATTTATCTATCTTGGTTGATTTTTGTTTATTTTTATGCATTTGATTGGATGAGCCTAGGTTATTCGCAAGGAAATTATACTTTACTTTCCTTTACATCTGGTGAATCCATCTGATCATACACATCTCAACCTTCTGCTAGGGTTTCTATTTTACATTTCCAGATCTGATGTTATTCTGATTTTTCATATATTTTCAGCCCTACTTTTAGATGTGATGATTGTCCAATCCTACACATCCCAACCTTATTCTAGAATTTCTAATTTACATTTGCAGATCTGATATTATTCTGGTTTTTCATATAATTTCAGCCTTACCTAGGGTTTGATCCTTATTTGCCTAATAGCGTTTGATTAGGGTTTGGTTATGCATGGTCAGTTATCTTTTATCCTACTCTCCCACCCTAGGTATCCTATAATTATGGCACCTACCAGGGTTTGTTGCATGGCTAATATTCATACATACATTTCAGGTTTTGAAAAATTCTTATCTTTTTTTACACAACATTCCCTCTATCCTTGCTATTCTCAAGACACAATTTTATAAGGATAAGGATGTGTTCTCTATGGAGGGCTTGTTCTATCATGTTTCATCTTTTCCTTCCCTCATGGAGTTGATTTGTACTTACCTATGCTTATTAGATACACTTATGATGGATGTTCCTAATGATGATTGTTTGGATTGTGATAGTGATGAGTACATGTCTAGTGATGATCTACCTTGTGATACTCCTTATAAGATGGACATGGTTGATATACTTTTACCACCTTCAACTGCTCATGATATTATCACATCTCATGGTGAATTTTGTTCCACATGTCATGATAATCTTACATCCATAGAGTCATGCTTCTTAGATGACATATCTCCTCTTATCATGATTGTTGATACATGGCAATCAATCTTCTACATCTCATTTGAATCTATGGATACTTATCTTTCACTTAGCCTTTCTTTATATGATGATAACTTATACATTGACGATCCTTTATTAGCTTCTCATGTTGATACTCCATTGCCAAATCTTACATTGCATGATGCCATTATGGGTCTTAGCGAGGAACTTTTGTATGATGATAATGATGGGTCTAATGATGCATCCTCACATGATTCTTTCTTGATTGCTAGTTATATGCACATAGATGATGACATCCTATTGATTAGCGAGTTTAGATTGTATCTAAGTGGTAGAGCTTTAGAATTGTTTGATTCATTGTGTTCACTCTACACTTGTTTTACTTGCTTAGTCAATGCTCTTATTGCATACTTTTCAAGGCCAAATTTACATGAGGATAGTATGGACTTAGTGATGATCTATATAGTGATTTATCTTTTGATTTTTGTTCTCCTCTTGTTTGTAAGACCTATACATATGCCAAACCTACTATTCTCATAACACGCCCTTTATTGAGTACCATCTGATATGAGATATGAATACATTGCTTAGATATTCTTGTCATTTCTCACCATAGAGAGTCATTGTGATTTCCATTTTCCTTGCTTGATATATTTCCTCCTAGCCTTGTTTACATCCTCTTTATGCCTTTGCTTTATTTACCCTTGCTTTTTGTTTCCCACTACGATTTACCACTTGCCTTTGCTTTCATAACCTTTACCTTGTATCATATTGCCTCTTGTTTTGCATCCTATACTTATGACCATGCTTGTCCCTTAGCCTTTGATCATTGCTTATTTCCTACTGATCTCATTTTGTTATATCATGCTTCCTAAAGCTTATACATTGATACTATTTTGATACATCACACCATACTTTGAGCTCATATTGTCATATCATACTTGCTAGAGCTTATACATTGACCATACTCTGATACATCATGTTATACATTGATCTTACATTGACATATCATGTTTCTAAGAGTATATACTTTGATATTCTTTTAGAACTTCACTCATTGAGCCTATATTGATACATTCTACTTACTAGAGTTACTTGTTGCACTTATGTTACTATATCATGGTTTTAGAGCTTATGTATTGAGCCTATATTGCCATCTCACTCTCCTAGAATTACCTTATTAGATTTTGGGGTATCATGCCTTACCCCCATTACATCTCATGCATTTATTGCTATATCTTTACATTGAGGGGACCATGCTTCCCCCATACTTTACAATGCTTTCATTATCCTCTCATGCTTCTAGAGCTATGCTATTACATTGGGGTGCATACCACCTTCCCCACATCATTTATGAGCTTCCTTGTATTATTCAACCCCCTTAGGGGTATGTAGCTACACGTGCTTTGATGATTACATTTTCACATATATTACTTCTTTGTGCCTTCATGCCTATTTATTGACATATTGCACTTTGACCATGAGCTTAAACTATGACGCAAAAGGTATTCCCCTCTCTCAAACAATCTTTCACAATACACAAACTCATACACACAAACAATGCTTTGCCTAAAAACAATACAAGATTGCAACAAAATTTTTCCTTATTGTACTTCAATATAAACGTCTACAACAAATTACATAAAGGCCCTCATGGCTTTGCTCCACAGCCAATCTTCACTCCATTTTCATTTGTAGCTTCTACTCCTTGGACTGCTCCCTTCCTTCTTGTTACACAATTGATGAATTAACCCCTCCTATGAGACGCGACCTGCTCTCCTTGCTGCACAATTCCCCTTCCTTTCATTCACATGCCTTTTTCCATACTCCTCTTAGTTCTTTCTACGCACCACCTCCTCTTAGCTAGGCGACCTTGTCAATACTATGCATTTAATTTTATTTCACCTTTTATTCAAACGCATACTTCTTACTCTCCACGCTGGCTATTTCTTCATTAGGTCTCTACAATGCATTCCCTCCATAATTCATGCAATATACAATTTGTTCAATTGTGTTGCCCTCTATCACATCCTTCTTGCTCTGTCATCAACTAATTATTCTTCCCTATAAAATGCGACCATCTCTCCACCTTTTCCCTCTGTTTGTTGCCCTCTTCTCACTACTGTTGCATATATCCTATTGCTTCTCTGTGCATCTGAATTGTTCAATTTAAGGTTTTCATATAATGCACAACCCCATCACACTTGCGTGGCCTCTCTATTCTCTTCATAGTCTGCTATATCTCTTTATTATGTATTTAATTTTCTTTGGGCCACCTACACACCTCCCCTTGTTTGAGCATTTTATTGCTTGATAATTCCTACCTCCTGCCCAACATGGCGCAACCCCATGTATTCCCGTTTTCTCCTTTTCACCACCAAGTTTTTAAGAGCCAGGGGAGTCTTCTTAGTTGATAATTCCTACCTCTTGCCCAACATGGCGCGATCCCATGTTATCAGTTGTGACTCAATATTTTCTCATTGAATGTCTTTGCCACTTCGAAGTTGCATCCATCTTTGCTTGTCAAATAGAGAACATCAACCCAAAATTGAAACAAAATGGATCAACTCCAACAAAATTGAAACATCTTTTTTTTTTTGGTTGACACAGGATTGCACCTTTATTTGGATGCTCCTGCATCAAACACACCAGGTAGAAAGATTTTGAGCATAGACTCACAATGGTGGAGTTGAGTAGTCGAACTACTCTTCCAAGTTGCAACCAAGTTGTAGCGAACTCCATTACTGTCCAAGTGCCCAAGTTATGGTTTCTTCCTCTTTTTCCAACACTTATCCAGAACACATGCCATCTTCCTTTGACAACATTGCATTCTCTTCCTTCTCCCCCTCGTAGACTCATGTCCACCATAGTCCAACCTCCTCCACCAAATACTCTATACTCTCTTATCCTCCTTCGTGGGATCCAACCCACCGCATATCGACCACCTCCACCAACATCCACTTGCAACATTCTCTACCATTTCTACACACAACCACACAATGTCTACAACATGCTCCTGTTCTCCATCCATCTCCCCTTCTACAATCTTTCCTTAAAACAAAATAACATCATAAAACTGATTTACCTTATCTTCATTCGTAGTTGCAACATCATCCTTCGTTGCGACATCTCTTGCATCATCAATTGCTGTAACTTTTTCTCAATTTTATCGACCAGATGAAAGCTTTATCCATTTATCTCGACACTAATATCGCGTAAATAACGATCACTATCCACAACATAAGACTTCAGATCTTTCGCCCGAGAAAGCTCATGTTTTGCGAGCAGCCTTTCAGTTTCATTTTTAATTTTCCTTAAGAAAGATCCTTACTTTGTTTTAATTACTTTTTTCACTTTGTTTGATTATTTTCCAACTTTATCTTTGTTTCGATTTTGCATTTCTTCGTGGACTATCTGTCCTGATTTTTCAGTCCGGTTTCTTTGTTTTCCCACATACCAAACAGTATTTGCATGAGTCTCCTGACAACCTAGCCTATTTTCATCTACTGTAACGTTCAACTCACATGCTCTACAAAAACAATCTCTTTGTGATTTTAGCTCTCAATCGCTCAGGACTTTACACACCTGCAACGATTCTCTCAAGCTCTTTACAATTGCCTTCCTCTACGCGCAGGTCCTGGCATAGGCCACCTCATGTTCGACGTTCTGCCTATGCGCTCAAAACCCCTCGCTTTGATACCGATTGATGCAAAAGGTACTCCTCTCTCTCAAACAATCTTCCACGATACACAAACTCATACACAAACAATGCTTTGCCTAAAAACAATACAAGATTGCAACACAAATTTTCCTTAGTGTACTTCAATGTAAATGTCTGCAACAAATTATATAAAGGCCCTCATAGCTTTGCTCCACAACTAATCTGCACTTCATTTTCATTTGTAGCTTCTACTCCTTGGACTGCTCCCTTCTTGTTACACAATTGATGAATTAATCCCTCCTATGAGATGCGACCTGCTCTCCTTGCTGCATGATTCCCCTTCCTTTCATTCACATGCCTTTTGCCATACTCCACTTAGTTCTTTCTATGCGCTACCTCCTCTTAGCTAGGCGACCTTGTCAATACTATGCATTCAATTTTATTTCACCTTTTATTCAAACACAAACTTCTTACTCTCCGCGTTGGCTATTTCTCCATCGGGTCTCTACTTCCCTCCATAATTCATGTAATATAGAATTTGTTCAATTGTGTGTTGCCCTCTAAGACATACTTCTTGCTCTATCATCAACCAATTATTCTTCCCTGTAAAATGCGACCATCTCTCCACCTTTTCCCTCTGTTTGTTGACCTCTTCTCACCATTGTTGCATATATCCTACTGCTTCTCTGTGCATTTGAATTGTTCAATTTAAGGTTTTTATATAATGTGCAGCTCCATCACACTTGCGTGGCTTCTCTATTCTCTTCACAGTCTACTATATCTCTTTATTTTGTATTTAATTTTCTTTGGGCCGCCTACACACCTCCCCTTGTTTGAGCATTTTATTTCTTGATAATTCCTACCTCTTGCCCAACATGGTGTGACCCCATGTATTCCCGTCTTCTCCTTTTCACCACCTCTCTTTCTTGCACCTACTCTTCCCCATGCGACCTTCCAATTCCGCCCTTATGCCTCTTTCACTTCTCCGTCTCTCTTCTGCACAAACCGTGGCTTTTCACTATTTTCCCTATTCTTCAACCGTGCCCATGTATTTTATTTTCCTTGTATGTTTGTCGTTGCATTTTAAAATTTACACTATTTGTCTTTTAGTTCAAACTCACAAAAACCAAAAGGAAATAGAAATGTTGCAACCATCAACATGTAAATCCAGTATTTGTGATATGGCGACAACGATGGAACCTTGCAACATTCTTCTTCGATGACTCTCCAGGCTCTTAAAAACTTGCCAGTGCTAGCGTTAGCTTTGACTCAATATTTTCTCATTGAATGTCTTTGCCACTTCCAAGTTGCATCCATCTTTGCTTGTCAAACAGAGAACATCAACCCAAAACTGAAACAAAATGGATCAACTCCAACAAAATTGAAACATCATCTTTTTTTTGGTTGACGTAGGATCTGGCCTGTACCCGGATGCTCCTGCATTAAACTAACACATCTTTCAAGCTATAGTGGCGAGTATCATTTATGCCCCCCATTTAGTTGTGCTATTTGTGCCATATCTTCTGGCATGGCGGACATTGACCTTTAACTTTTTACATGTCGCACTTTATTGCATATCTTGCCCATATGGGGCCTCTTATTCAATACAAGCTTTCACGATCACATCTTACATGTTATTGTGCTCCCTTGAGCCATTTCAATTACATTTGGAGTTATTGCGCTAAGCGCTCTTCTTCCTAGGTGTGGGCCCTTGCCCCTTGCCATGACTTTATGCCTTATTTTGGGCCCTTGCCCAAATTTTAATTCTATACCACTAGGGATTTATTGCCTTACCAACCTCTATATGCTTGTGCTCTTGGATGCTACATTGGGGGCATATGCCTATCCTTAGTGCCTTTTACATTTACACCAGTGTTCCTAGCAGTTGAGGCTGCACCGCCATTTTTATTGCTCGAGTTGGGGGCAACGAACTCACTCACCAATGCCATTTCCAGTGCATATTCTTACATGTCACATTCTTTATAGTTATTGCTATATGCTTACATTACCAAATGATTTGATGATTATATGATTACATGATTTAATGCTTATAGACTTGCATAGCATAATTATATGTTTACATGCTAATACCACATTTACTTCTCATGTACTAATTTTTGGTCTTTCGACAATTCCTTGATCTTGTGGATATAATCAATTGTTGAGTGTGGGAGTGGAGGTGGGGAGGGGGTAGGAGGAGCAGATAACATGATTATATGTTTACATACTAAGATTACATTTACTTCTCATGAATCAATTGTTGAGTGGGAGGGGGGGAGTAGGAGTAAGGGGTGGGGGTAGGGTCCGATATATGGGGGTAGTGTTCCTATGTTTAGATATCTAGACAATGATAGGAGCTCATAGAGACCCATCCTATGGTGAATACATGCACAAAAGGTGAACACACATGATCATATCCTCGTAGAGTCCATTACTCTATATGGACCCCATGGTGATATATTTTGAGCATTTGAGATACATGATCATTCTAGGACTCGTATGCATCTCAAAGTGGTGGAAAAATGTAATGGTGAAATTTGCATAGCCATGCCATTTCCTATTTCGTTTTGTGCCTATATTTAGGGGAGTGCTTTGATAAATAGACATATTGAAAAATGGCATAACCTTGTGCAAAATCCAATACCTTGCATATGTTATCCACCGACTTCACACCTTTCTATAGGTGTATCACTCAACCCCCTTTCACATGTCCACACATCCTTATACATTTGCCTTATCCACTTATTCATCACCTATGTTTTGTGGAGTTTCTTGATGAGGGGATGGGGGGACCAAGGGCCTAAGTTTGGGGATGGCAGGGGGATGGTGCAAATGCATATAGTACTTGAAAAATTAGTTATAAAAAAATATACAAGGTATAAGTATAAGAATTACAAATGAAACTTTGACATACTAAGTAAAGTTTAAATTACAAAATATATTAGTCCCATGCTTGCACATATTACCATGAACATGCTATCCATCTGTGATTTGACAGCTTTTTTATTCTAGGACTAGCTCATGGTTGCAGTCCTCAGAGTCACAGAATTGTCCCTTCATAATTTAAATTTTTAAATTCAAAATTGACCTATTTCTCACTTTTACCATTCTTGCCAAGGCAGACTAAATGCAAGTTTGCATGATATGCTGCTATGTCCTTGTATTTAAAGGCATTCAATGGATTCATTCTAATCATCTCATAATCAAGCAATAATTTGAATATCGTTTGCATTTACACACTTCAATTGGTGCATTAAAAGGAATTTAGTTCTGCACAAGCATTTGATGAGTATTTTCATCACTGAAGATTGCTATATTTGATCATTTTTTATTTTTGGGGATTGATCTAGGCAAAAGCTCCATGTGATCTAATGACAATCCTCTAAGCTGTTTTAAAATACTGGTAGGTCCTTATATATTCAGGAAACACAGACAAGAAATCAGGAGTGATCAGGTGAATGGAGAACAAAAGTCTACAGATAGCACAGGATGAGTTTGCAGGTCCAGGACAAGTCCACAGTTGTGGATTCATCCCTGCATAGTCGCAGCTGAATATTCTGTTTCTCAGGTGATTCACTAGTCTGTCAACCTCTGTCAACATCAGATTCAGATCCATATCAGTCCAAGAGACATCTTTGATTACCAAGCTAAATACATTTATTTTCTATTTACATTACCACATTTAATTATCACAAATTATCAAATATTCTGCTGTCGTTTATTTATCTAGCCTGATTTGCACTTATTTGTATGCACTTGATTAGATTAGCCTAGGTTACTCATAAGGAAAGTCTATTTTTCTTTACACTCTTATATGGCTATAAATACAATTTTCTCTCTATTTTTTTAATATGAATACCATCAGATTTTGGCTAACTGGAGTTGAGCTATCAAATAAACCATGTAAAATTCAATCAAACACGAAAGATCAAAATAGTGGTGTTTAGCATATATTCAGTACAATTTTACAGGATCAAGTCATTCAACAGTTTTATCTGAGTAATAGACTCCTGCATTTAGCAAAATTTTACAGCTTGTAGTAAAATTTGAATGCTGTCTTGAATGGTAAGACTTCAAACAGATCATATTTGCTTCCCAAAATGGCAGGTAAAAATCAGTAAGCAACATCCATGCGAAGTCAATAACCTTGAGGTAAGGACTTTGATCTATGCTGTAAGGGATAATTTTCAGATAAGGGACCTTGATCTACAGTGTAAAAAATACCAGAACTTCAGTTAACTAGTCTTAAGAATTATTCTTTTCATCTTCTTCCCTTTGTAGTCCCCAAATTTACTATTTCTAACCATCTAGGCCTTGTTTGAGTCAGATATATATACATTTCTCTGAAGATTCTAGCTGGAACTGAAAGACAAGCGGTCAACAATTTAAGGGATGTACACAGGGCCAAGGCCATGCTATCTCACATCCTGGTCATGTGAAAGCACACTATCACATGTCCTAGAACTCAGAGCCTAAGTTAGGAACAAATGGTTTGGGACTGGTGGGACTTTAACCTCTTAATTGGTCTTATGGGTATTTATTTTGTTTTAATAAGCAAAAGAGGGCATATCTGAGGCAATTTGGGTGTTGTTACCATTATTGTTAGATGTGAATTGGACCTTTTATCCTCAGTTTCTGGTGACTGTGATGTCTCTCAGCTGGTAATTGAAGACTGGACACCTGTGCATCACATGAGTGGGGCTTGCTTCATCACCAAGCTGTTTTTGGGGGATCATAAATGACTGAACCTTGGGCATCCTTGCCATCAGCAGCTATAAATAAATGTGATCGTAGACTGTCATTGCTTGAAGGTATTGTGACGAAGTGCACATAATGGTCAAAGAACCTGTTTTGGTGGCCTTAGTGAGAGTACTAATTTGCAGTGTTACAAGAACTAACGAATTTTCATATCAGACAAGTTACTATTGGCATATACAAAGGCTTTGACAATTCAGCAAATTACTGAATTTGGCAAGTTCCATGAAGATGCTCTAGAGAGATTTCTTTAATATTTTTAATTTTTTAATGTTGTTGAAGATACCTAGGGTTAAGATTCTAGATCCAAAGGTTAGAAATCTGCTAACATCTGGTTGGTGTTAACTAAACAACCACAATAAACAGATTCAAATTTCAGACAAATGCCTTTACTATCAGCTGCCGCAACTGATAAAATGATTCTCACCAGGGTCTGCAACCTCTAGCTAACCGTGGATATGAATTCAGGGAAAGTATCTGTCACCTAAAGTGCAGAATGAGGGAAAGGTTGTGATTCCTCTCAAGTCTCAAATCATCCTCATAAATGAAAAGAAACCTATTTAAAAATTTAAAATTTTGTGCACAAGTAAAAACCACAGTAAAGAAAGAAAAGGGACACAGCAACAGCTAAGAATAAAATCATAATTTGTCTCCATTTTTCTTACCCTTGTTATTCCTTAATTAGAGGATTTATTTTAATAGCCAGTTCAGTTCTTAGATACTTAATATCAAATTTTAAATCTGGTCCTCTGATAAGTACTGAATCTAAGCTAGCTTTCTAAGCTCACAAATCATACTGAGACTCACAAGACATGCAGTCATCACCATCCCAGACCCTTCTAACATTACAAAAAGGAGGAGGAGAAGAGGTTCAGATGATTTTTGACTCATTTGATCCCTCTCTCAGGTCTCATTCCCATTTAAGTTTCACTCACCTACATTAATAAACAGAGCAAACAGAGAGAGATCACATCCACCCTGACTTCACTTCTCCTTTACAACAAGATGTCACAGCTCATAGAAGTCCCGAACCAAAGCTTTATAATTAGCAGTTTATATTACAATCAAATAAATTTATTGTCATACAGGTGCAAGTTTTAGCTTTAATTTTTTAAACAATATAGACTTTCTTTGTCTTGTAAAATCTGACACTTCACTTAGCTAGGTTTTCCTCAATGATTTTCATCTCATCCTCCGAGTCACTGTCAGAACTTCTGCAGATGTGGGGATAGGTCTCTTAGCCTTCACAGGAGCTGGAAGCCTTAATATTCTGCCAATTTCAGGTTATCTTTCCTCAGTTTTTTAATCCTTCCATCACAAGGTGAAAATGAAAACTATTCTGGTCCCTCATATCCTGCATCATTGCCTTGATATTGTTATGATCTTCAAGAAGCAAATAGTTACCTCATACATTAGACAGAAAGTTGGCTCTTGGAAGGTTGCTTGCTGTATTGAAGACATCTCGTTGATGCAGGGGCAGCTTTGGATCAAGTGTAATTTATTTGATTACTTCTTCAATGTTTACATCCTTACCCTCCACTGATTTCCTTGGCACATTCCCTTATCATCTCACATCTGAATTTGTAGAGGTGATAAGTAAAGTTGTGAAATTTAAGATGTCATATTGCTGGTTCAATGTTTATGCTGCGAAAATTCAACATACAAAGGCTGATTTGAGATGTGAGATACAACAACTCGCTGCCCTGTTCCTTGTTTATCCAAATTGGAACGTGTGAATGTGCTCAAACATGTCTACACACTCAAGATATTGTAAATTACAGCCTCTTTGTTATGTATGAATCACTCAAGATATTGCAAATTACAGCCTCTTTGTTATGTATGAATCACTCAATGTCTAAGAGGTTATTCATCCAATGAACAAAACAGAACATGTAAATGGTTAATACAAATACAACAACAATGTGATGCCCCGTTTTTTTTCCTAAAGATCAAAACCTATCAGTGGTGGAATAAGAGGGCCGACCAGGGATAAAGTAATATAAATTAAATAGCATTAAGACAGGGCCGACTCAGAACCATTTAAGAGCAGCGAACTCATAAATAAAAATATCATATATTAATGCAGTTGCCAAAGTAAAAAGGTGCTAATGTTTAGAAAGGAATCTAGATACAAGTCGACACCCTCTATCAAGTGCTATGTTAAGGAGGATGTTAGTTTACAAAAGTCGCCTCCCTTTGAAATGTATATGCCAGTTCATGAGGAGTCACCTCCTTTCAGGCATACGGTGGGGGAATATATATATGGGAAACCACATCACTTTCAAGGGAATCAAGAAGGAAAAATAAATAGGAAATCTGGAGTAGATTTCTGAATATAGCAGCAGATGAAATTAGAAGATAAATCATATACATCAGCAGAGATATAATAGGCAGATCTAAAAGGTGCAATATGCAGATTCTAAAAGAGATATATATACAGATCTGAAAGAGTTAATTACATAGTGGAAAGAGATATAAAAAGAACAGGAATAACAGGTAAGTATTATCCATATATACATATATATATATGTATGTATTATATTCGATTTTGCAATAATGATGCTTGCAGCAATTATTGAGTCTTATAAGTAAATATGACTCTTTAATATGAATATCGATTGGAGAATAAGTTGACTCAGTCTGAAAATCAATAACATCTGAACGTTAAGCTAACGATTATCTAATCAGATAAAAGGAATAGAGGTCTGCAACTTCTAAGTCCGAAATAATCAATTAATTAACATTTGTGCAACAGTCCGATTTCCTGAGTTGGTGGTATGAGATCTGTTTTACAGTTACATTGTGTAGCGTAGTTTAATATAAGTAATTGTGATTATTAATTTATATATTCAAGTAGCTAATGATACACTTGTTATAACTGCTTCCTTATACCCGTAAATATGATTAATATTTGTTTGTCATATGTTTAGCTATGATATAAGGAACTGAGAGTACAAGAGGGCAACGGTGATGGGGCACTCTCTTAGGTATGCCACCTCAAATGGGGACCAGATGAGCCCCATGAGGCCAAGGGGGTACAGAGGATACATTGCCTTTGGGCTTAGGAGAGATGGCATTTTTAGGGCATCCATTGTAATCTCACTCCATCCTGGATAATCAGCATAAGAGGTCAAATCATAGGGAGAGGGAAAGTGTTGGCGAGATGAGAGGATAATAGAAAAGACACCTCCTAGGTAGATTACCTCATATGGATGGCATGGGCCACATGAGGCCAAGAGGGATGGTATATCCACTCTCGGGCCTAGTGTAAAAGGGTCCTAGGCACCCCATTAAGTCATGTTCTCCCATACTCTCTTATGATTGAACCCTCCAAGGATATTAAATGCTTTGTGATTGGATTAGTAATTTGGCCTTGAGTATTACTAATATTTAATCATGATAATCGGCTAATTAGTATTGTTGTGGTAAATGGTTATAATTTGCTAATCAGTGTGATTGTGGTAAATGATTCTAATCTGTGTGTAGGGCTTCAATCAGGTGAAAGATATTCTCTAAACCATTTGTTCATTTAAAAATTAAGGAAAATTTAGGGCAATCCCAATTAGGGGACATTACAAACAATGGGAACACTCCTAGCACAAACATCTGCTTTGGAGCAACCCAATGTGTGAAATTTCCTTCTTGTAATTGGGGTTTTATGGCTTTTGTTGAACTCAAGAAGCAAAATACTATGGAGCTATGGTTCTCAATGAGCAAGAACAAGTGCAACTTCACTATGGAATGGGTGATTATTCCCCCACTACTTTGCAATTCCTCTTTGACCTTAACTGTTGTAACTTGCAATCATGGCCGGACAGTCTAATGAAGGGTTATCCAACCATGTAGCCGAATGAATAAACACCACAACCAAACTTAATGGTAAAACAAAATATCAACAAATTCTCTACTAAATCACAATCACAACAAAATTACAATATGCTGCAATGGGCCTCAGCCATTTGATTTCAAAGAGGAAATTACATAATTCAAAAGATATTGCAATACAATGCCATGCCAAGCTATCGTCTACTTTCATCCTTGACTTCTAATGATCTTCCATAATGCTTATATATCAGCTTCTTGCCTTAAGAATGATCTTATTTAGTTGCAAGGTGTTGTAAAGCTCAATGCCTCATGAGATGTGTAGTCAGCCAAATGTGTAAATGAATCTTCTAGAATGAATGTGGTGATGAAGGATCAATGCATCTTGATGTATTCACACCACAAGCTCCCCTAGGTCCAACTTACTTGGGAATGTATTCCTTCATTGTTGCAAGCTTTGAGAAGTTGCTGCAACAATGTGTCATCCCCCCACCATGAAGACACAGCTCTGACAAGGAATTAAATAATTAATAATTAATGCCTGCAGCAAATACCTTCCAAAACATACAGCGATCTCCTTAATAAAGGAAAATATTAGTAGCAGCGATTCCCTATTAATATTAATATAAGGCAGCACTAGACTTTATTGTAAAGGCAAACCTTAATTAAACTAAAAAGCAGCGATCATTAACAATTAAGGAAAGAAAAAAAAGTCAGTGCTGGGTTTGAAAGGAGGTGTCCTTTACCAAGGAGAAGATGTTAGTGGAAAGAGGCGACTCTTTCCCCACCAATGAAGATATTAAAGGGAAGAGCAAACCATTTGTGGGGGATATCAATGGGAATCAATCAAGTAGATTGGACACAAGAGAAATATGGATTGGAAATTATAAGAGATCGATTGGATTAAATATTATTAGCAAGAATATATTTGGGGAGTAAGTTTATATATATATGTGATCATGCAATAGTAATTATTGTAAGTTTTAAATTTAATTAGAAGTAATTATATATTTATTTATATACAATCATGCAATAATGATGCTTGCAACAATTATTGATCCTTCTAAATAATCACGATTCTTCCTTTATTATGAATATGGCTAATAGATTTGTATAATAATCTATTTGGAATTTAGAGAAGGGATTGCAAAACAAGAAGGCCAATTAACCTTTTGAGTTCACGAGATGTGAAGGCTCGACAAACCAGCCATCAAGTATGCCACTCATAGGGGGTTAAGCCTTGTGGGTTGAGAGGCATATGTGTGCTCTCAGGCTTGGTGGAAGGGAGGTAGTCTTCATGCTCTTATCAAGCATGCCACCCATTGGGGGTTAAGCCTTGTGGATTGGGAGGCTTATTAGTGTGCTTGGGCTTGATCAAGGAGGACGACCAACCTCCAAGGTGGACAGAGGGATGGAAGGGCAGCCCACCTTCCATGCTCTCGCAGTACAAGGGCGACCAACCTTGAGAATGCGGTTTGCAAGCATTTCAATGAATTCCTAATAAGATTATTATGGGAATCCATATTGGAATGGCTATTGCATTGATTAGAATTTTGATGTGACTAATGTGCATGGATATCATGATGTTTTACTAATGACTAGTAATATATATATATATATATATATATATATATATTATCATGGCTTATGAGCTAATGTAAATTTCTAGTGACTAGTATTGTGTGCAAGACCTAAACCAAGACTTACATCCTATAAAGCATAGTTGGAAAACTCGCCCCAAGGAAAAACTCGCCAAGGGAAAAATTGGAGAGTTTTTAAAAACTCGCCAAAAACTCGAAAAAAACTCGGCAAAAAAACTCGGGAAATGAAAAAATTGCTTAATTTTCATTAAAAACACATTTTTTTTGCAAAATTCAATGACAAGATGAATCCAATGAATCCATAAATGAGTACAAAAGTGTTTTCTATTAATTTTGATTGACTTTAATGTAAATTAATTACAAAATCGCATTCTCATGCGGAATCCCGATGGCTAAAAGCCTGAAAGTCTGATACATGAAAACAGTAAAACTAGAACTAGAAGCAAATACTAAAGTTCTAAACAACAACTAAATACAACATGCTAGGCTTTCCTCTTCCCTAGTCTAGCAACAGCTAGGGAAGAAGAGGTGGGTCCTCTAGCCCTGCCACGTGTGCGTGGTGCTAGTGGTGGTGGCTGCGGTGCTACTGCTGCTGGCTCTGGCTCTGGCTCTGGCTCTGGCTGGATCTCATCCAACCCTACATCTCCAACTCCTGATGCACCCACATCCTCCATTGCCTCTCTCTCAAAGTCAAGGATTTCATCTGCACTAAACAATGGAGGCTGCTCCTCTCGCCCTGTCCAATCACTATAAGGATCTATCTCATCTAAGTCAATAGGATCCTGTGATTTTTCTTCAACTCTCTTTATGCGCAACCGAAGGTTGTATTGCACAAAGACCAAGTCATTGAGGCGCTTTTGTGTTAACTTGTTCCTCTTTTTCGTGTGAATGGACTCGAACAAGCTCCAATTGCGCTCACAATTGGATGCACTACAAGGCTGACATAGAATACGGAGGGCAATTTTTTGTAGATTTGGGGTTTTTCCACCCCAATTTTTCCACCAAACATCTGCAAAAAACAAAAACAAAATTGAAGAGTTAGAAAACAAAGTCAAAGACTCAAAAGTCAAAAGTCAAAACACATTTTATCAAATTCTAAGATGCATGTGAAATAAACTTAAAATTTAAAGACTCTGAATTTTATACCTGGTGGCAAAGTGGTTCTTCCTCTAACAGCCAACTCTGAAGAAAAGAGATTACCAGTTGCCTCCCTATATATATCCATCTCCCTGACGATGAGGTCTCTCACTGCAACCTCAGGTTCCATCCTCTGAATGCATGTTGTGAGCCCCTCCATAACCTCTCCATTAGGATCAGAGAAGCTCTCTGAGAAGAGAAAAGAAGGGTTGAGGAAGTACCCTGCTGCATGGATGGGTTGGTGGAGTTGATTGTTCCACCTCCTATCAACAATCTCCCATATGGGATCAAATTTGAGGCTGTCCCCCTTGTAATAACTTTTGATGGCCTCCTTGGCCCTATCCATGGCCTCATAAATGTATCCCATTGGGTTTTCATCCCCATCTACCAAGCGGAGGACTCTAACCAAGGGCTCCGACACCTAGATTAAAAATACAAAAAGATCAAAGTTAGAAATTTATAATGAAAGGCTTAAAGTTAAATTAAAAAACATATATTTATATTGAACTTGAGATTAAAATTAAAATCAAAGTTTGGAAGTTACCTTCACGATCTCTGTAGCTTTTTGTGCAAACAAGGGGTCGAAGACAATTGCAGAAATTCTATCTCCTTCGGCCTTCTTTGAATATGAGGAGTCATTCCATGCTTGACTCACGAACATTTGTCTTAGAGAGCCCAAAGAATCCAAAATGCTTTGCAACGTTAGGAAAATTGTTGCAAACCTTGTGGCACCCGATCTCACCAACTCCTTCCCTTGCGTATGCTCTCTCATCAAACTAAGAACCCAAGGGTGATTGTAGATATATTTTGTGATGCTCCTTGCATCATCTACAATCGGTGCCACCCAAACAAGTTTGCCTATGTCCTCCAAAAGAAGGTCAAGGCAATGAGCCGCACAAGGTGACCAAAAGAGTGATGGATGTCTACTCTCAAGCATCCTTCCAGCTGCCACATACGCTGCTGCATTATCTGTGATGACTTGCACCACATTAGCAATGCCCACCTCCATCACAACTTCTTCCAACAGCGTACACAATGTATCTGCAGTTTTTATCCTGTTGGAAGCATCCACCGACTTCCAAAACACAACTTCACCTTTGGAAGCAACCAAAAAATTAAGGATGGTGCGGTTTCTCCCATCCGTCCACCCATCAGAAAGAATTGAGCAGCCAAATTTCTTCCATTTAGTTTTTTGCTCTTCCACCACATGCATTGCCCTTTCGGTTGCATTTGTGAGCAAACTGCAAGTACAAAGTAAAATAATTAAATAAGTACAAAATTGTAAGTTTTAAACAAAAAATAGCTTGAATTCAACATAAATAATAAAGTAATTTAAATTTTAAATTAAAGAACATAAAATTTAAGTTGACTTGTCACTTACCTCCCACTCAAATCTTTGCGAGAAGGTGGCTTGAAGCCTTTTCCCGCAACTGTCAATGAAGTGACCATATTGTGCCAATAGGGACTACTCGCCACATTGAATGGTATGTTATTGAAATACCAAAAATCAGCACATGCCATTTTGGCATGTTCATGCACCTCCTTGTTCCACCCTGTAGCCTCCAATGATCCCTGTGCTCCTGGTGTGTTTCTTGGCACAAAAAAACTTTGTGGGTTGCGTGAAGATGAAGGTGGTGGTGGCATTGGCACTCTAGTCGAACTAGAGGACAAGGGGGGCCTAGCCGATGTGGCTGTGGAGGATGTGCCATGAATGCGAATCCGTGGACCATGAAGAGAGCCCACAATGCCAATAATATCTGCATCCTCATCTGACTCTATCTCCATGTGCTCGACCCCGTGCTCCTGAGTCCCATGGGCATGCGCATGTCCACTAGCACTGGCTATGGATGCTGCTATGGCTTTTTTAGCCCTCTCCCTTTGCATTTTTTTTTCCTCAGCAAGTGAAAGTAGGGCAAGCATCTCTCTTCTAATCTCTTCTTTGGGCTTCTCACAAACCTTGGAATCACGTTGAGGAATGCCTGCTAGATGGTATTTGAGGCGATTTATGCCTCCATGATATGTTTTTTTGCATTCACCGCAAACAACTGTTCCAGGCACTGGCCCTCTGACACCATATTTCCATGTAGGGTCTCTAGCCCCTGCTGGACGAGTGCCTGGAACCCATGCTGATGGTGTGCGAGGGGTGGAACTTGATGGGGCGGGGGTGGAACCTGATGCTGAGCATGAACCAGAGCCAGAAGCCATTATAGTGTGTAATCACTGTAATGTGTATTCACTGATCAATGATCAATCTACACATTCAAAAATATGTACAACATATTAGTTTTTAATACAAAAAAAATTTAAAAAACAACCTAAAATCATTAAAACTTCAAAAATCTAGAGCTAAATTTGATTTAAATTGATACAAATGTGTTTAAATGAATTATCAATTAACATTATTAACTAATCATATCATTCTACACAAAAAATGAACCTAGGTCTGAAAATTTCAAAAAATAGTGAAAAAAATGAAAAAAATCAGCAAAAATCAACAAAAGATTGTGATGAATCTTGTTTTTTGGATTCTAAATGCAAAAAAATTGTTTCTTTGTGCTCTATCATGTCTTTTTTTCAATTTGGAATGAGTATTTTGCAAGAAGAATGAAAGAAATTAATTAATCAAAAACAAAAAACAAAAACAAAAACCCTACCTGTGAATCGAATTTCCCTTCAAAATCCACACAAAATGGCGTTTGAATCCGCTCTCCTCGATGGAAAATCGTTGGAAATGATATCTCCTTGCTTGGGGGGGGTTTTTAGCTCCTCACACAAAGTATCAAGTGATTTTGAAATGAAATGAACTTATTAAAAGACGTCTTCAGCCTTTATTCCTGCGCAGGCGAGTTTTTTCCTTCGGACTCGCGAGTTTTTGGCGAGTACTCGCCACTAAAAACTCGCGAGTTCTTGCAAAAACTCGAAAAAACTCGAATTTCAAGTTCTGCGAGTTAACTCTGCAAAAACTCGTTTCTGAAAAAAACTCGCAAGTTTTTCAAGACTCGCCGAGTTTCCTGCGAGTATGCCAACTATGCTATAAAGGACATTTCAATTGGTAAATAATCTTAAATATATTATATTTCTTCTTTCGGATTCAAATTGTGGTTTTAGGGCAAAATCTAGGAATATCCCAAATAGGGGACATTACAATGGTATCAGAGTGTTAATCCTATTAGGTTGCGAGACAAACCTACTTGAATCACTAGTCAATTAGAATTAACTATTTAGCCCTCTTCTTAAGTAAATAAAAAAAAAAATAAAATCATGTAGGCCAACATTGCACTTCTATATGTGTGTGCCTTTCACATGCATGCTTCATGTCTTACACATTCATGCTTCACGTGTATTTATGTGTATGCTTCATGTCTTATGTGTATTTATGTGAATGCTTTGTGTGTTACGTGTATTTATGCGTATGCTTCGTGTCTTACATGTATTTATGTGTATACTTCGTGTCTTACATATATTTATGTGTTCGCTTCATGCTCGATGTGTTTTTAGTAGGTTTACTCCATGTGTGTTTATTACTTTATGCTTAACAATTATGAAAATGACAAATCTATCTAGACTCTATAAGAGCTTTAGAATATTGCTATGAAATCTGTCAAATGCTTCTGGGGTTGAGAAAGTTATTTTGATGTATTTTGGCCATAATAAAGAAAACAAAATTAGACAGTACATGAGGAACATGACACATGTCCTTTCATATCTTGGGACAATTTTCTACATATAAATCTAAACCATTAGAAATAGGAACATTAACACGTTTGCATTTGTGCAATATCTTCTAAACATATTTTTTTTGATTCAACTAGAGTTTTCAATATAAGTAATCATTTATAGTTTCCATAACTGAATTCAAGTTTGACACCTAGATCTTTATAGCAATTTGACATGACAATTGAGATTTGACGTCCTTCATCACTCCCTAATTAATTTTAATACAAAGGCTATACTTCTTGTAATAATAAACAAAAGCATAAATGTTGAAGTATGACTGCACTATATGAGAGTTGAATGTATGCCACATTTTCATTTTAAATCTTAGGATTATAAGTCCAAAAGGAATGAATCTCTCCAATGGATTCACCTCACCGCCAACATATGCCAAAGAGAGCTAAGTAACCCCAAAATAAAGATTGAAACAAGTATTAAAACCTAATTAAGTACAAAACATGATTGCACATGATCTATCATTATGTCAAGCTTCTTATAAATATTAAACGATTAAACTCATAACATTTTCAATTGTGCTAAGGTACAACTATCACACAAAAATTAGGATATAGTAAACATATTCCTAATATCATAAGGTCTCCATTTTATGATGTATAGTTGAGCATTACCATTTCCCTCTAGGGTATACTCTTACCTACTATACACAACATAGCTATTCCAGGTATGATCTATCATCAATAAAGAAACACATGTCTATGGACATGTAGCATTTCTTTTGATATCAAACAATGTTTTTGATCCAAAATAGTATTATGCCCATCTAAGTTTGCCTTGATACAATAGTATTCATTGGAAGGAATCCTGAATGACCATCCCACAAAACACTCACTAGTGCACATAAGTTCATACAAAAGAAGGAAATTAGTTTATTAGATTCCTACCACCTATCTATGAAGAGATTCTATTGTAGAATAAAGATCATTATTTTTATTAAGTTTGATTCCTATGTTTTGAATCTTGGGTGAGGGGGAAGGAAGACCAACATTAATAGAAAACATCACCATTAAGATCATAGATTAGCATCATGCTTCTAATCCTCATCTTATATGTGGGAAGCTGCCAAAGGTTGCTTGGTTGGTTTTACATCTGCCAAATGCAGTTGCTTTAAAAATCTAAGGTCTGTGGAAATTCACCTATTGCTTTACTCATGCATATTCCCCAACAATCCCAATCCTTGAGATCACTTAAATTGCTAGGAAGGTCTCCTTGAAAATACTTTAAGCCTCTTCATTAACATCGTTTATGCACTAAAAAAAAAGCCTGGCAATCATCCATGCCAAAACAATATTTTTGAGCGAATGTAATGAAGACAACTCAATTCTTTAGGAATATACAAATAACAGATTTTGACTCTTGGAGAGATCTTAATATTTTTTTTTGGAAAGAACCATTAGCACTATAATTTGAGGTTCATGTTTTGAGATTTATCATAGGATATATTCATCAAACTTCATTGAGGTAGGAACATAAAGAGCAAGATCATAATGCACAATCAAATCCATAATACATATGATCCATTTGACACTCACATAAACAATGGCGATGCATGGATCAACCTTGCAACATTGTTCTAGTAAACTTTGAACTAGTGATATAGAAAATATTTTGAGATCATTTCATCCAAGGCTATTCTTCTCGTAAGTCATTTTTCTTGATTAGAGTAGCTCTACATCCATGATTAAAGATCAAGGACATGAATATTAGGTATCTGAGATAAATTTGATACAAGTCAAGGTGCACCCAAATTTATTACGTGTCTATTTTAAGTTAGAATGTGGGCCCACAACCCACAAGTCCTTGGATTATTTTCACCTCTTAAACATAGGATTTTTTTTTGATATTGTTTAAATGAATCAGGTAAAATAAAACAATACCTTTGTAAGATACGAAAATAATCTTAGTGTCAAACATGGGAATATGTCAATTTTACAAGAGGAGTGATAACCCCCGATTAATTTGGAAGTTGGACAAGAACTAGATATTAATGTAAACCTATAGATTTAAGTCCTATGAAGTGTTTGTGGGTGATAATTGTTTGCTATTAATTCTAAGACATTGTACATCTTTCATTTTATTAAACTTGATCAATCCAATAATTTTGTACTTAAGTATTATCTAGGAAATATATACTTAGAAGGTTATAACATGTCATTAATTACTTATGAGTCTACGACAAGGTGATATATGTTGAAAGATGCTTGACTAGGCTAAGTGTTACGAAAACTCTATAAGCTATTTTACATCCTCAATGGAAACAAACTTACCTCAAACTTTGTTTGAATGATCATGTGAAATAAAATAAACCTTCTTTAATGGAAATTGTGTACTTATTTCTATTTAATTGTTTAGGAAAGAGGATACAACCTGTAGTAAAAGACACCTAGATTCTTTTACTCAAAGCAAAGTGGGCCTTGCACAAGGAAGTGGGATCTTGATATTCACAACGTCCCCATAGTTCATGAAGGATGCCACATTTTTCTACCATTTTGGATTTCAACAAGGGTAATCAAGAGTTTGTATTCATTACCTAGGATATTGATGGTAATGAAATGAGAGAAAACTTGTCTTAAATGGCAGGTCTTGTCAATTTCCAACTCTTGGTTTTGTTGTTGAGAGTTATTGAAAACTAAAGGTGCATGAGCCAAAATAATTGTCCTCATACTTTAGAGGATAGTATTAACCTTATTGGTAGTCAAGTTGGGGAAAGTATACTAACAACTACTCCCCATAGACATAGAGTCAGACATAATTAAGACAATTTTGTCAATTGGTTTAGAATTTTCAATTCCTATTGACATCGAAGTATCACAACAGAAGCTAATTACATCACAAGGAGCATCCTAGATTGGAATTGCTTGTGGACAAGCAATTGTGGGAAGGGTGGACTATCATGCCCCCACCATGAAGACATACCTCTCACAAGTGATTAAATAATTAATAATTAATACCTATAACTAATACCTTCCATAACATACAACAATCTCCTTAATAAAGGAATTTATTAGTAGCAATGATTCCCTATTAATATAAGGCAATGCTAGACTTTAATGTAAAGGCAAACCTTAAAAAAGCAACAATCATTAACAATTAAGGAAGGAAAACAAGTCAGCACTGGGTTTGAAAAGAGAGGTGTCCTTTACCAAGGAAAGAATGTTAGTGGAAAGAGACGACTCTTCCACCACCAATAAAGATATTTAAGGGAAGAGCAAACCATTTGTGGGGGGCATCAATGGGGATCAATCAAGTAGATTGGAAACATGACATACAAATTGGAAATTATAAGAGATCTATTGGATTAAATATTATTAACAAGAATAAATTTGGGGAGTAAGTTTTAATATAATTATATATAGTAATTATTGCAAGTTATATATATATATATATATTGCAATAATGATGCTTTCAACAATTATTGATCCTTATAAGTAATCATGATTCTTCCTTTATTATGAATATGGATAATAGATTTGTATAATAATCTATTTGGAATTTAGAGAAGTGATTGCAAAAGAGGAAAGTCGATCAACCTTTCGAGTTCACCAGAGGTGAAGGCCCGACATACCCGCCATCAAGTACAATACCCATAGGTGGTTAAGCCTGTGGGTCAGGAGGCTTATGTGTGCTCTCAGGCTTGGTGGAAGGGAGGTAGTCTTCATGCTCTTATCAAGCACGCCACCCATTGGGGGTTAAGCCTTGTGGACTGTGAGGTTTATTAGTGCTCTTGGGATTGATCAACGAGGACGACCAACCTCCAAAGTGGATTGAGGGATGGAAGAGCAACCCATCTTCTATGCTCTCACAGTACAAGGGTGACCAACCTTGAGATTGTGGTTTGGAAACATTTCAACAAATTCCTAATAAGATTATTATGGGAATCCATATTGGAATGTCTATTGCATTAATTAGAACTTTGATGTGACTAATGTGCATGGATATCATGATGTTCACTAATGACTAATAATATATATATTCTCGTGGTTTATGAGCTAATGTCAATTTCTAGTGACTAGTATTATGTGTAGGACCTAATTCCAGGATTTATATCTTATAAAGGGCATTTCAATAGGTAAATTTATAATCTTAAATGTATTACATTTCTTATTTTGGATTCACATTGTGGTTTTAGGGAAAAATCTAGGAATATCCCAAATAGGGAACATTATACAATGATAGAAAAATTGAGTGTTGGTAAAGTTCGATTCTACGTCAATGACATAATTATTTCCTTGTGGTGATTCAATTCTCCTAGGATTTGAATGCAACATTGCAGTTATTGATGTAGAGCATTTTCTCCTAGCAACAAGACAAGATGTGCAATTGTGGTGAAATGTCATAAAATCTATGGCAATTGGAAATAATTGGAATGCGAATGAAAACTTGCAAAAAAATAAATAAAGTAAAAATATTATTTTGTGATGTAAGATTGCTCTTACACCATTGGGATACTCCTACATCAAACACCTAGGATTATTTTAAAAGTCAGTTCCTCACTTTTCAATGGCTAGAGGGAAATCAAGATAGTTTACCTTAGCCTTTGAAATCCATGATGAGTCTTCTTCAAGCCTTCCTCTCCATCTCAACAATACTCCTTTTTAATTTCTTATAACCCAACTACAAATTAATTGCACAATAAATTCATAGAGTAGAATCAAAACAATTTATCTATCTGATTTAAAACAATTAATACACTGGGTTAATTAACATCTAATAACAATGGAATAAAAAATAACAAGCCAATCATAGATACACAATAACAAAGAATTACCCAAGAAACCCCAATATGGGGAAAAACTTGCAAATGTTGGATCTTCTATTTAGCCTAACAACAAACTTTTCTTCCAAAATACAATACTAGTTTGCTACAACAATCTTACATATATAGAGCATTGTTGATTTACATCAACACGCAAGAAAAAAACTTTCCTTACATTACTCGACCTATCTTACACATAAAATCACTCTTGGTCTTATCTCAACCTCACAAACCGAGAAACATTCTATGAAAAAATAAAAAAATATGCTTTTGCTGAAAATTCAACTCAATTTGCTTTAAAGCAACTCCACACTCCACCTTTCGAGCTACAAAAAAAACAACACCCCTCATATTGTTTATTCCTTATGCTTCTCTCAATCCTATTGTCGTAAGTTATTAGCTCTTCCTCTTTATATCTATCATTCACCTTCTTTAAGTTACTTCTTACTTCTATATGCACTTCATATGTTTTGCAAATTCTTCTACTTTTGCACTCATCTTTTCTGTATTACTAATGTCTCTCAATTTTGATACATTTCTTGGCCTACTGCCATAAGCAGCCACAAATAGTGTTTTTCTTGAACCAAACATGTCAGTAACCTAAGCTTCTGTTCACAAATTTTCTCTATCCATTGGTCTATGGGTGATATGTTGAATTGAATTTCAAATTTCTCATCTTCCATTAGTTCTTCCAAAAATAGCTAACTAATTTCATATCCTTTTAGAAACCTACTTTTGGTAACCCGTGTAATCTTACTACTTTCAAAAAAATAAATTGGCTACATGTAAAACATCATTGTTCTTTTTACATGGAATGCAATATGTCATCTTGAAAAATCTATCCACAACTACAAACAATCTCAATACAAAATCTAAATTCATATCTTCTTAAGGTTTCTTTGGAATTAGTAATGGTTCATATAGACCAACATTTTGATTGCTCCCCTTTGTGACTTGGTAAATCTTGCAACCTTGAACAAATGTTCTCACATCCTTATATATTTGTGGCAAAAAATAACTCATTTACCAATGCTACTGTTTTATCTACCCCAAAATGTTTTGCTAAATTGTTGTTATGCTTCTATTTAATCATTTTCTCTCTCATTGAGCCTCTTGGAATGCACAATTTATTACCTTTAAACATTTCATTTTGAATGAAATAGTCCAACCACTTTCTTCTATCCATGCTTATCGGTTCATTACATGCTTTCCATGCCTTTTCAAAATCAATATCAAACTCACACAAATGTTTCAACTCATCAAATCCAACTACCTCTACTCTCATTTTTGTTAGTAAATTTTGTCTCCTGCTCAACACATTTGCACCTTTGTTTGATTTCCCACTCCTATGCTTCAACAAAAAAATATAACTTTACATGAGCTAAACCCACCTTGCGTGTCTTTGGTTCAACTTACGTTGACTATTCAAATATTGCAAACCTTGATTATCAATGTACAACACAAATTTCTTTGGCGACAAATAATGCTTCTAGTTCAATGTTGGGATTATGATGGAGAATTTCAATCATAGACTGAATAGCTCCTCCTTGCATGATTTCACTAAAATAAGCCATTGTTGGCTCAACATTGCTCTTATTGCATTTTCATTTGCATCAGAATCAACTTGAAATACCTTGTTAAAATTTGGCAATGCTAAGATTGACTATTCAATCACCTTCTCTAGCAAGTCAAAATTCATATTTTCTCCTAATGTCCACTAAAATTCTTTATCTCTATTTGTTGTCTGTATTGATAATGCAAAAATACAACTAATTTTTTTGATGAATTTTGTATGGAAATTTGCTAAACCATGAAAAGATATTACCTCCCTAATAGTTGATGGTGTAGGCCACTCAATATTTGCTTTTAATTTCTTTGGATCCATCTCTAATCCTTCAATTAAGATTACAAATTCCAAGTATAATAATTTTTTTTATGAAGCTACATTCCTTTACATTGATCAACAATTTCTCTTCCCTCAACCTCTACAATGTTAATTTGATATGTTATAGGTGCTCATCCCTAGTATTATTGAAAATAAAGATATCATCCATGTAGAGAGATCACAAATTTACCGAAAAAGTTGCTTTAAGACCTCATTCATTAACTTCACAAATATACTTGGTGCACTAGTTAACCCAAAGGACACAACCAATCGTTCATATAGCCCTTCATTTGTCTTGAATGTAGTTTTCCACTCATCTCATTCTATGATTTTGATACGATAATAGTTGCTCTTTAAATCAATCTTAGTAAAATACTTTATTCCATTGAAAAAGTTCATGATTGTAACATGCCCAATGTTCTACTGAAAATTTTTCCTAAGTTTTAACCTACAAGTGAATAAACCATGATGCCATAACATAGCAATAATTTTGTCTTTTCCAAAATGTAAATTACGTGCACACATATAAAATAAACACTATTCCAAACTTCCATTGCATTCCATCATAATTTCACAAATCTTTCCATAACATCGATTTCAGATTGAATAAACTCAAATACAACATTCATGTTTACATCCTTCCATATAAATGGATACAAAGTACATACATAGCGCTTCTGAGCTTCCAACACTAGAAATACATATGGTCTAGGTAGCCCCCCTTCAAATCTTGGCCACCAATTGATGAGGAGAAGCATCACTCAAGAGCTTTTCCACCAACCATGGACTTACTATGGTCCCCCACACATCTACTTATCAGGTAAGATGGCCCTACCCTTCGATGAAGAGATTGGTTGAATAACCCCATAATACTAGCCTTTTCTGAGTTTGGTGTTGTGTCCTACAAACTAGAACTTAATCATACAGTAGCTTCCACCTACATGTATGCCATTCCCAAACTAGAATGCCTAACTAGATCACAGCGAATTGACAGTGTAAACAATGTAAATAGTGTTAACTTACACTACTTTGGCCAAACAATTCAACACCGAGTTATTTAGAGTGAGAGCCATCCTTTTCACACACCTTCCTAGTTCGATTTGTAATGACTAAACATATTTTATGCATAGGAAATTCCCTCCATTGGGTAATCTTTAACCTCAGGAACAACCTATTTCCACTACTTGACATTACACAATGATAATCAAACTAAAACATAAAACAATCTTACACAAACTTCCTTATAAAACGATTGACTATTTAAGCATGAATTAACATAGTCTATAGAAGAACACATAAGCATTCATACCTACATACATAGTATGCTAAGATAATCCCCTTATATGGGTATTAAAAAACACAAACATCTCTTTTCATATTTCAAATCAATTCAAGCAACTCTCATAGAACAAGCAATCTTTTCAACTTAAAACAAAAAAGGAAAGTAGAGAACTATCATGCTTGTAATTAGATAGCTCCAATTGATAAATCGGTTTTCCTAGCACAACCTCCACCAAATAGTTTGCAAATCCTTCCCTTGACCAAATCCCGCAAATAAATCTTTCTAAAATCCTCACTAAACTCGCACCAAAAATATCTCAATCTCACAACTCAATATTGCAATAGAGTAACACAAAAAATTAGAATTTAGAAAGCAGGAATGTGTCCCAAATGAAGTAAAAGATCAACTAAAGGCTGAAATCAGGGTACCAAAACTGACACTTCTCAGCTCAGAAAGTTCGAATCAACAAAAAATAATAAAACGTGGTACCCGGAAACAATGTACAAAAAACACATACTCAACCAAGAGAATGAGTCACCCTATTCAATCTGGACAACAAGAATGATTAGTAGAAATGCAAGGTGATGGTCTCCTACAAATCGACTTATTTGGCCAACTCCCTAATTTGACCAATTCATATTCTCATCGCTTCACATTTGTAATTTGTATTGCACGTTAAGACTTCTACTTGGTTTGTGCTTTCCTTAGTTTGGCCCCACCAAAACACCATGTTTCCTATTCCTTTGGTTTGCCTTTATCTTTAAGACTAAGTCAGTTTAATTCATATGTAACAGATTAGCATTACTTCCAATGTCGACTTTGTCCACATTTTAATACCACGTATTCCTCTAGCTTTTATTTCCCATGCATAATATAGCGCTGCACTCTTAATAGACAACATGTTTATTCATTTAGCATTTGCATACATTGCTATCAACATATATATATATCAACTTACATGATTATAGAATGCATCTTTCGATATTTGAATGCATATCATATATTCATTCATTCCATAAAATAATAATGCACATGTGTAAATATATATACATATATACGTATGTATATTTATATATGTATTAATACACTTGTATGGACGTTTCCATTACGTTGATACATATGTGCATATCAATACACACACACACACAGATATATATATATATATATATATATATATATATATATATATATATATATATATATATATATATATATATATATATTGTATATTTATATATATATATATACACACATATATATCGTATATTTATTTAACATTGCCTTCAAACATACAATTTCAACATTGATTGACATATATACATGAAGTATATATGTATACACACACTTGTCAGTTCGAGGTTCCCACACATATGGGTATTCCATCAATAAGCATACATAGATATGTCGATCTATGTATACTCATGTACGTATTTTACTCATGTGCATGAGTTCACCGTAGACATGTACATGTATATGTATATATACATTTAATGTATATATCACATCAATCAAATATAAACACATTAAGAAGAACTCACAATTGACAAAAACTCAAACGCACAGACTAAATCAAGAATGATCACAAACAAAACCATAACCTCTTCTAGTTCATCCACAAACAAGACTAAGGCAACTTACCATTTCCAGGCTATTGACTTGACTTGACTACACTTAGAAGTGAGTGTGAAAGCTCAACTGGACTTATTTAGGGGTTACCCGACCAATTCTCTTCTCCTAAGTGATACTTCCCCTCTCTTCTAGAGGATTGAATCTGTCCCTGCATCCAACTTAGTACATAGAAAAAATAGTTAGTTGAATCGATTACAATCTTTTGCATCATATATTTCATAAACAAAATCATTACATATCTTCATTTGAATCAAACATTCATTTATTGTATTTCCTAAGTTCACAAAGCATAAACACACACATTTAAATCATTTTCACACAACTAGGTAAAAGTAAATAAGTAATAGCACAATGGGGTGTAACATATCCCCCCCTTGTGAATCGTCGCCCCCAATGATCTCAAGTATCTGACTCAAATAGTAAAACATCGACAAAACAATATAATCTTCAATAACTCTCAAAAGCATGTAAAATATTAGGAAATTTTTGCTTGATCTCAACATAGTCTTCACAAGTGGCCGACTCTTTTGCATACTGATCCCACTAGACTTTGCATTGAAGAACCTCTCTGTTTCACAAACAAAGCTTGTGTTCTGAGCACTTTGAGAGGATCGATTGTTACCACCCTTGGGTCTTGAACTTGTAGAGCATTCAAATCAATGACATGATTATCACCTGGTATATACTTCTTAAGTTAAGAGACATGAAAGACATCATGCATTCGGGCAAGAGCTGGTGGCAAGGCAATTTGATACGCAACGCTAATCTCTTCAAGAACTCAAAAATACCTATGTAGCGCGAAGCTAATTTGGATGATTTTTGAAACTTAATAGAACTCTTATGAGGCTTAACCCTTAACAAAACCTTTTCTCCTACTGAGAAATTTTTGGGTACCCGCTTGGAATTTGCATAACTTTTCTGTCTATCATTGGCTTTCACCAATCTTTGCTTAATAATTCCAACTTGCTCTTCCATTTCTGATGTCTCTGCTCCTAGGCTTACCCTATCTTCAAGCTTATCCCAACTTATAGGAGTACAACATTTTCAACCATACAATGCATCAAATGGAGCCATCTTAATTACAAAATGCTAAGAATTGTTGTATGCAAACTCCACCAATGGTAGGTAATCTTCCCACTTGTATTGTTGATCCATGCAATACATCCTCAATAAATCTTCAAGTACTTGGTTAACTCTTTCATTTTGACCATTCGTCTCTGGATGATATGCTGAACTAATATTCAATTAGGTACCAAGTGAAGAAAACAAAGTTTTCCAAAACCTAGAAGTCACTCAAGCATCCCTATTTGATATGATGTTAGGAATTCCATGCAATCTAAACACTTCTTGAATAAACTTCTGTGCTATGATAGGAGCTCCATCAGTTAAATTTCTAGGAATAAAATGTGATAACTTGGTAAGTTTGTCCACTACCACAAGAGTGGCATTATGCTTGTTCTTAGACATGGGTAGGCCTTGCACAAAGTGCATACTTATGACTTGCCACTTACTCTTAGGAATATCGCGAGGATACAAAAGTCCTGCAGGGTGATGATGTTCTGGCTTCACCCTTTGACATTCTAAGCACTTTGCTGCAAAAGTGGAAACATCTCTCTTCATTCCATTCCAAAAAAATAAAAATAACCAGGCACCACTAATAACTATCAAATAACAAGCGCTCTGCATGAGCTAGAGTCCCTGCCTTAAGCAGGTCTGGGTGTAGGGAAAACAGTGTTATGAGTATTTTGGAGTTGGTCTTTGATGACTGCTTTTTGGCTTTTGCTATTGTCTTCATCATTCGTAGCATCTAGATCATGGTTTTTGCTATTGTCTTCATCATTCGTAGCATCTAGATCATGGACTGAAGGGTTTATATTCAAATAACAGGAATGAATTGAAGGGTTTATTTTCAAATAACTTGTCCCCACTCTGTTGTGAAGCCCGCAACAGAGCTCTTCTCCCATGTACTGCTCTTCGAGGACATAAAATCTTAAATCCTTCAGCCCCATAGACTCCCTGACACAACCATTTCAAAAGCATACAAATAACTGTCTCTACAGATAAAATAGTCTTTAGTATTTATGACGAATAGAGTGGTACTTATACCCATAAACTAGTCAGAAGAGTCAGCGACAATACCCAAATGGTATTATACCTTTCTAAATGATGTTCAGGGGGTTGAATTGCTAAACGCATTGGAAGTTTGACTTGGACAAGATTCTGAGCAGGTGAATATAGCTCTTACGTCTGTTGTTTTGTAGGTATGTCAACCTAGCATGTATGAAGAGCCCAAAGAAAATCCTTCATGGTAAGCTGCAATGAAGGTGAAGTTTGATACCTTCTTATAAATCAAGATTTGGGTGCTGTTAGAATTACCACAAGGCAGAAATCGCATTGGTTGCAAATAGTTTTATAAAGTGAAGTGTAATTAGATGGTTATTTGGACAAGTACAAAACCTTGACTGCTAAAGGACATGCCCAATAGGAAGGGGTAGACTAGCAAGAGACCTTTGCACCCCTTGCATATATGTTAACCTTTCGGTTGGTTCTACTCATTTCAACTTAGTTTGGATTGAAGGTATATCAAATAGACGTCAGAAGTGCCTTCTTGAATGGAGATTTTGTAGAGGTCTACTTAGTTCAACAAGAAGAATTCCAGGTTTAGAGAAAGAGCATCTGGGTTGCAAATTAAGTACTTGTATAGACAAGGAGGCTCCTCAAGCCTGATATATCAAGACTGACCAACATCTTAAGAGATTTAGGATTCAAGAGAAAATATTCAAATCCCAATCTCTACAAAAAAATGTAGTGATGATGCCACAGTGATCCTAATTGTCCACGACTTTTGGAATCAGTGCATTCAACCAAAACATGAAGGCATTCTTAGAATCGGTGCATTCAACCAAAAGATGAAGGCTTTCTTGGAATCATGGACCCCTAAACTCAGTAAATTCCTGATTACAAAATATAAATCAAAATTCTATGTGGAAATGAATGATGGAATATCATTTAGAGACACTAGATCTCCACAACTACAGCTATTGGAAGCCATGAAGGGAAGAAACACAGACAGTAAAAAGACATTGCACAACTTGCTGGACATCTATATGCTGGCCTCTGACTTCCACCTACCTTGTGTAATGTTTGACATGTACAAAATTCACAAGGTCGTATCTTAGGCTTCACTGCTACATATGAATGCCATGAATTCTATTACATGTATTGGAAGTTACCATAGCAAAAGATGCAAATAAGATTTTACGATTTGAAAGATTTTACGATTTGAAACATTAGTCTCCTGCTAGGCAGGTATTATTATCATGAATTAACCATATTGGCACCTGAAGTATAGCAATTCCAACTGATGTTGTATCACCTGAAGAATAGCCTACAACTCACTCCAAAACAATTATATTCCATCCAAACCAGAAAAGCATACATTTATATCAGTAGAAACGAAAGAGAACCGTCTGGTACACTAACATAGCCTCTCACCAGCAGCTTTGAAGATTGCACTGGCATAAAATATAACAATTGTTGATTCCACGAAGTTGTTGGCATACCACTAGCCCAACACCAACCTAATATAGGAAATACAGGTTGTCAAGTTGTAAAGGATGAATGGATAAACAATGCGTAGAGTTTGCAGGAAAAATGTTACGTAACCCTAACAAAGCAAAATTCATTGCACTTCAATCAATCAGTTACGTGTGGCTTTGCATGGACTCATGGCACCATCTGTTGGAGAGCTGTGAAGTAACTCGTTAAACATCACACAAAAACATTAGAAATATATGATTGATATTGTATACGAGCAATGCTATTGAACAAGATTTTTTTTCCTATTTTCAGGATTAAAAAACAAAAAAACTCCCACGAAAAAATACAGCAGCCAATAGAAAAAACAGAAAACCAACTCAAGAAAAATTTGAAATATTAACAAACATTAGAAAACAGCAAAAAAAAGGCCTAACATATCTTTGAGCAAATATGCAGATATTCTTCATTGGAACATTGACTCTGAGAACAATGTTAAAACTGATTGTATGGAAACAAAACGCAATGCTAAACAGTTCATACTCTGACCACAACATTTGAGTGTGCAAGGCACCAATGCGTAGATGTATAGATGCAAATGATTTCTCTAGTAGCCCCATTTTGCCTGCAATGCTAATTTTTATGGAGTGAATAGCTTGCAAGAAAGAGATTACAATTTGAAGTGAAGCGGATGAAAAGCAAGCAAATGCAAGGTAATTCTTTTGGAAACAGTACGTTGGACTTTTGAACAAATTATTTGGAAGCAAGGATCTAAATGCCGATGCTATGTTTAGTAGTGTGGATAACCCTAAAATGACAATTAGGGTGACATTAGATTATGGGAAGATTTTGAGCTGCAAGGGTTTCTGGTTGCCTGGAGTTGTTTAAGTTGTCGTGAGACAAAATAGATAGGGGTACTCTAGACTGAAGGATATAATCTGTTTCTCCATCCTGAGCATTTGAAATCATCAAGAGTGTTCTCCCTTCGACAATGCTTCGAGTAAGCAATATGCAACTCACTACTGTAAATAAAATCTAATTTGGTATACACAAGTATGTGTTCCACCTATAATACAAATAAACCAAACTTCAGCTAACCATCATTTGCATGAATTCATTACCTAGGCTGAAAATGATTGATATTCCAAGTGGAATTTGACCAAACTTTACAATGATAGACCACCTATATTCACAACAAGAGCATTATATTTTGAGTATTATCATACACAAGTGTGTTTCAGACCACAATGATAGGAATAACATGTAGAAAGAAAGGTAAGAGAGATTTATCATGATTAAATGGATCAGAAATGGCAAAATTAATGTAAAAATGTATATTATCATAATGGGGGACCTCATAATAGATTGTGTACAAATTTGGTAGCTCAATTGCAAAAGACTGGTACCAAGGATTTGGAAACACAATACCACAACGTACAAGGATCAAATTAGGGAGATTCATGATACTACCGATCATGATAAGGAAGGCAGAACACATATATTTCGCAGGCATCTGAAACACGTCGTAGTTGCAAGCGCCCTTGTAGACATGTATGCAAAATGTGGAAGCATACACAAGACCTGATATGTTTGACAAAATGCCTCAAAGAAATGTTATATCATGGAATGTTGTGATTGCAGGGTATCCACAAAATAGGTTTTGAAAGGATACAAAATAGGAATATTAAGAAAAATGAAACAAAAGGAGTAATGTAAATTTGCTGCAAACATAACAAAAAATCAAGAGTATTGTTGCCAAAGCAAGAGTATAAATTCCAGCATTTACTCAAATCATAGCATCACCAGTAGAAAGCCACGGAAAACAAAAACATGTGATACGAGAAGCCCTCCATGCCGCACAAAAAGGAGCGCAAAACATTCCCATACATCCATAGCAGAAATATAATTTTTTGGTCCATATCTCGGCAAGCGTCCAGTGTAGGAAATCAAACACCTGTTCTGAATGACCATGAAGAGAGACACCTGCACCCACACCTGGCATTCATGCACAATGGAATGGAGCCGCAATTGTTTTTTTACGGGTATCGTATCATTTTTGCTAAAATCCAGTGTCCAGATACAAGTCAAGAAGTTACCACAACGGAGCTCACCAGTGCCAAAACTCTCTGTATCCTAGATAGGACTTACCTAACACTACTAACTCCATTAAGCCCGCGATTACAGAATCTACAGAGTGCGGTGACATAGAATAAACATAGCCCCTTTTACTGTACGATGTATGTGAAAATCCCCATCTGCAAAACAACCAAAACCCAAAATGAGCTGGGGTGCGATATGCATGCTTATTTTCTCTCCGTACAATGCAAATGGCTGCAATACTGTGCAACAACCAATCTAAGCTGAATTTTTTTAGCGTTCTGAATTATTACAGAATGCATTGACCACAACAGTTGAGTGTGCAAGCCGTCCTATGTGCAGATGTGCAGATGCAAATGATGTCTGTAGTAACCCCTTTTTGCTTGCAATGCTAATTTTTATGGAGCGGCTGGTTTGCAGGAAATAGATTGCAATTTGAAGTGAATTGGATGAAAAGGAAGCAAAAGCAATGCATTCTTTAGGGAATAATGCGTTGAACTTCTGAACATTGTTTTTGGAAGCAAGGTTCTAAGTGCTCGTGTTGTATTTAGTAGTGTGGATAACCCTGAAATGATTCTTTAGGGAATAATGCGTTGAACTTCTGAACATTGTTTTTGGAAGCAAGGTTCTAAGTGCTCGTGGTTGTGTTTAGTAGTGTGGATAACCCTGAAATGACAATTGAGGGTGACATGTATGCAAAATGTGGTAATAGAGATATTGTCTCATGTGAATTGCTTTACAAAATGGAGGAAGAACAGTATTGGTGCTCCAGATACAGACCAACGAGCTAGTAACCAGTCATCCCCACCACAAACCACCCACTTAACTGAGTAATGTAGGAATCTAACCAGATTGGCAGCAATGAATTCACAACACGCAAACCATGGCAAGCGACTTACCTCAAGATGCTGCACAATTGTATACATGTTTTAAAGCAATGAAAGCCACTGCAGAAATGAGCATACTGAGGATCATCATCTTACTTTCCTTTTCTAAAGATCTTGGGTTGTCTGTCTCCCTTATAAGGCAGAATAATCGAAGTTGCCAGAATATCTTACCTGAGAAAAGCGAGCTCATCAAAACAGAACACCTCAAATACATTTGGGATTCCTGAAAATAATTAGGTACCCACCAAATAAAAAATCCAAGACATCAATAAGGTGGTTTTAATGGAAGCAGTAACCTGTAAGCCTTGAAATAACAGAGCAGACTGTGCAGATGGCATTCACCATTCCAAACTGATACCAGGTTGCAACAAACATGCGACTCCAAAGCTTTCTGTTAGGCATGTATACAAAATGTGTAACTGCAGACAAGCCACGTGAAACAAGGAACCACCATCCTCTTCCAGCGATTTTTTTCCAAATGACACCTATATGCTTGCGTGCCATAACAACATTTTGCCGCATCAACTTTTTTTTCCCCTATAGTCTCCCAAACAAACTGGAAAAAACATTGCCGTAAGAAACTTTGGATATATGTTCCATAATGCATCTACCAATTTTAAACATTAGCAAAACACCATAATTTTTTGGCTGCTCGTTAATGATTGGTTATAAGATTTTTCTCTTTAAATTTTAAATCGAAAATATGGAAAACCCCAGCAAAAATAGCACGGGCCAATCAGAAATTTTGAAATGAATAGATGAAATTACAGTTTAATAAGAAAATCTTTCAAACTATAGCTTAAACAGTCTTCTCAACTCCCCAGAAAGACAATAATAGCAAACAAAGCTCAGCGAAAACATTAGTCTCCGCCTATAAATAGGCAGGGACTAATAACTAGGACATACAATGCTGATTTGATAATTTTGTAAAAATATGATTAAAATTATTTAGGAGCCATGATTTGAGTCTTTAAGGATCAATTGAAATGGTTAAAAAGTTTTATCTAATGGTTAGAATTCCCCTATCATGCATTTGAAGGAATATGTGAAATTCCTAGCACAACCATCCTCTACAACTCATCTTCGTCAACTTCAATGCCTACTTTGAATTTAATCCATTGATCTATCTATGTTGAATCACTTATAGTTTTTGTTTGCTGGAGTGCATACAAATATTGAAATAGAAAAAGGACATCCATCAAATCATAAAGGGTAGATATTAGTTGCTACACTACCTTGGAATAACAACTATTGGAGAGAAATAGTATTTAACCTTTCAACTTTAAAATGTTGTGGAAAGGCTTCAAATTCATGTCTGGTTTAGGTTAGTGGAAGCCTAGTTTACAACTATGTGGCCAACCAAATCAACTCCACTCCATCTGTTCTAGATGGAAGCAAAAGTCAATTCATATTTTTTTAATTCTATAATATCGTAATCATACAACAAAAGTCACATGATTCCACATCTTGTGAACATTTCAACTACAAAACTTCCTAGATCATCCCAATAGATGAACATACGAATGAAAGAAAAACGAGAACCAACCCTTCAAAAAATTTCACATTTAAACATTATATGATATTCCTTTATCATTCCATGGTTCTAAAATAGAATAACAAAGAATTATTTCAAATGATAAAACCATTCATATTCCATATTAAAAATGCCTCAATAAATTTACATTCACTATGGGGAGAAAGTTACTAGTGAAATGGGCATACACATGTATTTTTCATGAATTTGTGATTTATTTGCATCTTTATTTTTTATTTTAAATTTATTTATCGATTATACATGTTCAATATAGAAGGAATCAATTTTTTCTTTTTATTGTGATCTTATATGGATTTTAAATTTATTTTGAGGGGGTTTGATCTTGGGTTCAATTAATTTATACCTTCTTGGTTTAGGCTCTTCTTTTCCTTCTTCTTTTCTTAGTAACAAGTAGGGTGAGCAAATTATTGGTTAAAGGGGAAAACACCTTTTTTTAAATTCATGATTCTTTTGGATGGATCTACCTTTCTATTTTTTTTCCTTTTTGATTTTTTGGTTGAACATGTCTAAAATATATAGATGTTAAATTCATGACTCTTTTGGATGGATCTACCTTTCTATTTTTTTTTCCCTTTTTGATTTATTGGTTGAACATGTCTAAAATATATAGATGTTAAATTCATGATTCTTTTGGATGGATCTACCTTTCTATTTTTTTTCCTTTTTGATTTTTTTGTTGAACATGTCTAAAATATATAGATTTTAAATTCATGATTCTTTTAGATGGATCTGCCTTTGTATTTTTTTTCCTTTTTGATTTTTTTCCCTAGTAAGGAACTAAAATTTCCCTCCTTTTATTCCGATTTTGTCTTATAGATGGATTTTATTAAGTTTTTGAGGGGGGTTCTTGTTATTGGTTTTAAGGAATTTCTAGCTTGTTAGTTTGAGTTCTTTCATATTTTTTATTTAGTACTAAATAGGTTTTGATTTTTTGAGAGAAAAAAGAGAAACATTGTACCATTGTGTTAATTATCCTACAAACTCTAGACTCTTCAAACAACCACAATCATTAACATAATATTTCTAAATAACTTCAAAAATCTATATTTTAGTAGTGATAGCAACACAAAAATCTCTATATTTTCCTTAGCTCCCTTCCACTTTGATTATTCTATCTTATTCCACCACAAAAAGGAGAAACTACAATAAGGAGAGGAAAATTGACAAAAACCTAGGTTATTAAGGACTAAATTGCCCACCAACAACTTCAAAACTTGGGTTTGTTATATCCCAAGTGTGGAAATCTCATTTTTTTTAGAATATAATATATTGATTGTTATAATTATTTTTAGATTAGATATATTCAGTTTTCTCTAAATCTTAAGCACTTAACTTCCATTTTAAAATATAGACAAACCTAGATTCATTTCATTTACTAAAGTATCTTTATTTCTTGCAAAGAATGTCAAAACAACAACATGATCCTCTTTAAAAAATAAAAACATCACAAATCTATCAACAAATTAGTGAATTACAAAAATAAAATTCAAATAATCTTTGAAATAAATAACAATCATTTGACTCAAACACCATAATCAAAATATGAAAGAATAGAGTGAATTTAAAACAAGCATTATTTGTTGTAATTTATAAATAAAAATAAAATCTATTTCATTCAAACATTAGTTGTATGTTGTAGGAAATGCAGAGAACTCCAGAAGCTTTGGGGCAGACTAGTCCAAGTCCATTGGGTACGAAGTCAAAAGAAAAGTAGGAGGACAATGTGTTGCCTGTAGAAGGGTGGAGGGGAACTGGGCACAAACCAAAAATGGGACAAGAACACCAAAAAGGTAAGGAAACTAACTAAAAGGAACACCAAAAAATCCCTAATATGTACATAGTCACGAAGACCCTACCTCTAGGGAATACCCAATGTTCATGCAAATCCATTAACCGGTTGGGAGAAATAGATGCTTGTGCGGAATAATGTCGGATGAATGAGGAGCATGTACACAATCAACCACCAGCTGGAGACCACCATAATCAGAGAAATATGAACAACACCATGCAAAAATTCTTTGGATAAAATCTTATGCTCAACAAGCCACTCTTCATCATATACTTTTGCAACTGGACGACTCATATAAACATTGATCATCATGCAATTACTAGCATCTGTTTTCATATCATCAGGTGTGATACTAGAGTGTACTTGATTTAGCAAGGAAGGAGAAATCAACCCTCGGATTGGGAAACCCACACACAAGCCATGAGATAAAAACCCTTCATTTGTGCTATATGTGGAAATAATTCCATTGTTTAAAATTTTTAGACCAACACATTCTTGCATATGACCATCTCTCTCAACATACAAATTGATATCCTGTAAATGAGAATTATCCCCAACTAGAACAAACTCCTCTTTCTTTGCAAGATTTGACTCCAAAAATTCATGACGCACTTCATTAATTTTTCCTGGATATTCTTTCTGTGCATCATAGGCTAAAAGAATCTCTGAGTTTGTAATTGTAGACTACAAATTTTGAATTGCATATTCAAAAAGCATAGGATCAAATCTAAATGCAGAAACTTCTTCTTCATTTGTAAAAATAAATTCATCACTCAAAGATTTCCCACACCAATTGGACTCATGAGAATGTAGATTAATCCAACCTTCACCAAGTTGAGACATTAGACCATCAAATTCTTTAGTTTTATCCTCACATGTGTATACTTCATTTACTGGAGCTTCAACATGAGTCTTTTTCTTCAATAGATGATAAAAACTGAAGCATAATTTCTTTTTCATCAAGAGAGTCATCATCCAAAACTTTTAACAATTCTTGAGGCTTTGGCTGTAGCAAATCATTTTCACCATCCCCTTCATGAAACTTGAAAACTGCATATTCTGGCTGTGTGTTATTTTGAAAGTTCTCATTTTCATACCTTTTGGAAACAAGTTGATTTTCAATTGCCTCAACACTGAAAGTTTCTAGCTTTGGGTAAGAGAAGAGTCTCAGTGAATCTTCATTACCTCCATTTGTTACCTTATGAGAAAATTTTTCTATCATCTGGTCTATTTCAAGAATATTAAAAGAAAAGGTTTCTAGTTCAGGAAGGAGTGCAGGCATATGTGCATCATCACTCATACCTCCTTTTGTTAGCAAAATCACAAGCAAATAAATTCATCTCAACTTCAGTAATATGACCATTTCCATCTATGATTCCACTCAAGAAATCATTACTTGAACCTTCCAAACACTAGTTAGGAATTAAAACAATATTAGAGTCTTCCAGTGGTACCTCTTGTTCAGGAGAAATAAGAGATGGTTTAATCTCTCCCGTTTGCATGCATATCATGGAGGTTGCTGATTTCTTACTTCTAGTTCAATGAGATGTCTTTATGGATTCCTGTGGTGCAACATATGTCTTTGCAATAGTTTGCTCATCAAGCACAAAGAAATTGTAAGAACAAGAATGTGATGTAGTAGCAATACCTTCGTCTCCAGTCTCTTCTTTAATTCGCTTTAATCTTCTTATTGCAACTTGAAATTGATGAATCTTTTGTTTAAGATCTTTAATCAAATAATATCTATGATGCACCTTTTCCAGCAATAATGAAGATTTGTGATCCTCTGACGGATGCAACCTTTCTCTCTCAGCTTCAGAAATACTTTCTTTAAAATCATTCCACAAAGATTGAAGTATTTCGTCATCTTCAGCCAATATCTCTTCAATTGTTGGCATAGGTTGTCTTCTTGGTTTGGGCTGATTTCTTTGGTTTGTTTGGTATTGAACCATTTTTTGAGATCTTCAAATAAAATAGAGTTGCTAACCTTCTTTTCTGGGAAGGCACCATTAAAATCTAAAACAAAGCACCAATCTTTCCTCCCCAACGGAGTTACCAAAAATCTATTAGTTAACAGATTTGTCCTTCAAAAATGAATGAAAGAAAATGACTCAGAATGCCCAACAAGAAGAACAAATAGTACTAACAGTTGAGTCACTTGCAATGATATTTGCAAGTGCTCTTTGCTTATTTGACAAGGCGCAACTACCTTCGAAAGATATGTAATGAATGAAAACTTAGGATATGCTTTTAACCAGAAAGCAAAAAAGGCAACTAACACCTACCCATATCCATGAAAGTAGATGCGAAAGATTTAAATTCAAGATTAAGTGAATGCAGACAATTGATACAAAGCCCCTTATCTCACACCAAAAGATGATACTCAGGAAAAGAATGAGCAACAAATTCTCCCTTCAACAGACAAATTATTCTAAATTCAAAGCTTCAGAAATAAATACACATAAAACTTGACATAACAGAATTAATACTGAAAAATAATTGCAAAGACCCAAAGTTCATTGACAATTTAAAGAAAACATCAACAAATGCAAAGATCTAAAAACATTTTCCTTATTTCTCCAATATCAAAAATGTGAATACAAAGACTCAATATTCTGTACAACAAACTATGAGAAAAAAAATTAAACTGCCCTACTTCCTTCCCTAATAGCAAGAAAAAAATCCCCTTTTAGAAAGAATTTTTACAATAAATAAGCCTCACCCATGAGGCTCTTCAGTTCCCGTAACCGTTTCTTTCAAAATGAAAAAGAATATTCTCCCTTTTGATATTAATCACTTCTTGAAGAAGTTACACTGACCACTTCTTTCTTGCCATAACAATCTCTTGGACTGACTTTTGATTCTCTTCTTTAAATACATTCTATATAATCATAAAATATAGACAAAGCCATGTCATACTCATCATTAAATGAGAAGGTTATGAAACTTGAGAAACCTGTGACCAAGGTTACAAAACTTGAGAAACCCGCGACCAAGGTTACGAAACTTGAGAAACCCGCGACCAAGGTTACGAAACTTGAGAAACCCGTGACCAAGGTTATGAAACTTGAGAAACCTGTGACATCTAAGTTTCCAACCTTTTTAAATTTTCATATGGAGTTTAAATGCATCTATTATTTTTCCCAACATTATGCTCTGGCTACAAGATGAAAACCTTCATATCTTCCACAAATCAGCTCCATTTTGCTTAAAATTTGGACAACAAGAGGATTGAGTTCTTCTGAGCAAAACCAAGAATTGTTTTAAGTTCCAACACTCTAAAACTTGAATTTTAGCCTCATTTGCAACTTGGCAGGGAAAAATGAAATGTAAGGTTTAAAATCTCTCAAACGGTGAGGCGTTTGGGCATGAAAATTGGCCAGATTAATTGGAATGTGGTTAGGATCAAGCTTACAAAAGGATTTTGGACCAACTTTAATAAATTTTGAAAATTCATTCTTTTCATGTTGGGAAAGTTCATGGTTTGGGTGCTCTTGAAATTTGAAAAATTTCAAGTTCAAATTTTGGGATAACATATGCATGTGTTTTTTTCCATCTAAATTTCATCTTATCACATATAGTTTCAAAAGGGAAAAATTGGTTGTTTTTCTAATTTTAGAGTTTCTTTTATACTGTTCAAATATAAAATCCTTGCATTCAAGTATATAGATCCAATACAAATATAAAATAATACTTTCTTTTAGCTTCCATTCCCAAATATTTAGTTTAACTAGAAGAATTCAATTTCAACATCTGAAAGACATAAAAACAAAAAAAACTAAATCATTTATGTTTGAGATAAAAGCTCCAAATTTAGTGTCAAATAAGCAACCTTTCAAGAATACAACTCAAATCCATTTAAAACTAACAATAAATCATGAACATTCCAAAAAACTATTACACATATAAAAACTATACAATATTGAACTAGTAAACTCAACGATCAATGTAACTCCTTGCTACACTTCTCCATTTAAAACTAACAATAAATCATTTATGTTTGAGATAAAAGCTCCAAATTTAGTGTCAAATAAGCAACCTTTCAAGAATACAACTCAAATCCATTTAAAACTAACAATAAATCATGAACATTCCAACAAACTATTACACATATAAAAACTATACAATATTGAACTAGTAAACTCAACCATCAATGTAACTCCTTGCTACACTTCTCCATTTAAAACTAACAATAAATCATTTATGTTTGAGATAAAAGCTCCAAATTTAGTGTCAAATAAGCAACCTTTCAAGAATACAACTCAAATCCATTTAAAACTAACAATAAATCATGAACATTCCAACAAACTATTACACATATAAAAACTATACAATATTGAACTAGTAAACTCAACCATCAATGTAACTCCTTGCTACACTTCTCCATCTTGGCCACCTATGACATTTTAGGCTTGTGTATCCAAGAGTGGTAGAATTGGATTAAAGTGACTTTGAGTGATTTACAATAATCATTACTGACTCTTGAATCTATTGAGGTCAAAGAATAAATCAAATGCCTATGATAAATTGGGAAAAATGATTTTTTATTAGCCAATGAATTAGCTCACAATGATGCTATTCTAAAAATATAAACCATTCACTTAACATGTTCCTTCAAACTAATCATCAAGATCTTAATAAGAATACAAACTTGTAACGCCATTACCACACTTCAATTAGACATAGTTCCTACTTGTTGAGAACCCCTCCCTCATGAAGAAAACAACCCCTCAAATTATTTTCTAATCCAATTAATATTTACATGTGAACAAGAGTAATATGCCAATTTTTAAATGCCTTCAAGCAATGCATGAGTATTCCATTTATGATTCACAAATGATGATGGTGAGTGATTCCTTTCATCTTGTCCACCTTTCTCTCCTTGTCCATTGTCGTCCTTTTATTGAATTTTCTAAAAATAGAGAATTACTATTTTTAGTAAGTTGGTTATCCAAAAATAGTAAGTAATGACATGAATAAATTGAAAAAGTTTATATTTCAAATTGATTGGGACAAACCTGATTTTGTAGACACTTAAAAATGTCCTAAATGATATCATTCACTCAAATTAGGTATACTAACATCATTTCGTCTTGAAACCCATCCTCTTTTTGCTTAATATGTGGTTTTGACAAAACAGTGAAAGAGTGGTCTATGTAATGATTTAGTGAGTTTGTGCAGGGAATTTGTAAGGTGTTTGATGCATTGGGTGTGTCAGGAAAGCCTAGGTGATGCTAGTTTCATAAAACCCTAGCCTTTATGCAAGAAATGTGAGGGTTTGCTGGATCAATGCCCTAGGAGTCTTGAAACTGAGAATAGATGTTGAAATCTAGAGTTTTGATAGACAATTTGTGACTGTCTAAAGAGTTTCAATGAAAATTTGAATATTTGGAGGGACCTCCTTTGGAAAATAGGGCTAATTTAGTAGCCTTTAAAACAAGGCAGTCTAAAGGATTGTTATTTTGTGTCAAAGAAATCTTGGTGAATTTGTTGGGATGTTTTGTGGGATAATGTTATGAGTTTTAGAGGGCGTCTAGAAGGTATTTGAAAGGAATTCTCTAAAAGATATTGTGTAAGGTTGAGTTTTGAAGGCTACAAGCCTATTGGTGTGAGGTTGGATCAAGTTGAGAGTTTTGTGTTTCAAGGTTGATTTCTTGTTGAAGTCTGATCAATTTGGGTCTGATTGTGAGTGTCAACCACCTTGTTTGCATAAGTGGTAGAGCTAGTCTATATTCAACTAGGTTAATCACTTCCAAGACTTCAAATGATCCCACATATCTTGAGGCCAACTTGGAAGAATTTCCAAAAGTAATAGAGATTTTATGAGGTTTAACTCAAGAAAACTTTGTCCCCTTTTGCGAATTATCTAAGAGTTCGATTCTTGTTGACATAACTCTTTGGTCGATCTATCACCTCTTTCAATCTGCTTTTAATGACCACCATTTGTTCGTCCATTTCCTTAAGCATTTTAGGTCCTACTATGATCCTGTCCTCCAATTTATTGAAATTAATGGGAGTACGACACTTCCACCCATACAAGGCTTCAAATGGTTCTATGCCTAAGGATGTATGATAAGAGTTGTTGTAAGCAAACTCTGCCAAAGGAAAATATTCTTCCCACCTATAGTACTGTTGGTCCATACAATACATTCAAAGGTCTTTGATTACCTGATTCACCCTCCTTGTCTTCCTTTTAGTCTGTGGATGATAAGACAAGGTAAAATTCAATTTAGTCCCCAATGTCGCATTCAAGGTCGTCCAAAACCTTGAGGTCATCCTATAAAAAATGACAGTTTCTAGTACTCCATGTAAACAAAAGATCTCCTGAACAAATTTCTTAGCTAGGGTCAATGATCCATCCTTAAGGTTTCCCAGAATGAAGTGCACAACCTTAGTCAACTTGTCAATCATGAACAAGATGAAATCGTGCTTATTCTTGGTTAATGACAACCCTTGTACAAAATCCATATTGATCACATGCCATTTATTTTCAGGCATGTCATGAGGATCAATAATCTGGTTGGGTGTGCATGCTCAACCTTGACTTGCTGGCACTCCAAGCATCTGGCGACGTACTCCACTATATATTTCTTGAGTTTAGGCCAAAAGTATAGAGTCTTCAACTCTGTAATCATCTTGGATAATCCATAGTGTCCTGAATAAGGTGCACTATGAACTTCTTCTTAAATCAACTTTCTCAACTCTTCAGAGTTAGGAAAATACATTCTTATCTGGTATCTCAAAATACCATATGGTTCGATCTCGTACCCATCAAACTGATGATCCAAAGGATTCGCTGCTAGGACGCTCTTCACTCTTTCATAGTGTTCATCCCTTGGTAGATTTTGAATTACATGCTGCCTCAAGTTAGACCTTGTTGAGATCATGGCTGTCATATGTCTTTGTCTACTAAGAGCATCAACCACTCTATTCTCTTTCCCTTTTATATATTCGATTCCAAAGTCATACTCGCTAAGGAACTCTAGCCACCTTCTCTACTGTGCATTAAGGTTTGGGTGGATGAATATGTATCTCGACCCTAAGTGGTTTGTCTTGAGTTCAAAAAAATTTCCCAAACGGTAATGCCTCCACATTTGTAAGACATGAACTATGGCCACCAATTCCAAATCATGAGGTGCATGGTTCACTTCGTGCTGCTTGATATTTCTTGATTCATATGCTACCACTTGTTCATCCTGCATCAATACTACTCCCAATCCCTCTCTTGAAGCATATATGATTACTGTGAATCTCCCATTAGGATCAGGGATAGTCAACATTGGTGCTATCGTGAGCCTCTCCTTCAGGAGTTGGAATGCCTACTTGCATTTCTCAGTTCATTCAAACCGTGTTCCCTTCCTTTGGAGTGAGGTAATAGGAGATGCAATTTGGGAGAACCCTTGCAAAAACTTCCTATAGTGTCCTACGAGGCTTATGAAGTTATAGAATTTTGACACATTATGAGGAACTGGCCAATCCATGATCACCTTGATCTTCTCGAGGTCCACAAAGACTGCTTCAATCGAAATGATATGGCCCAAATAGTGCACTCTATCCTAATATAATGAACACTTGGAAAAATTTCCAAAGAGTTTGCTTTCTCTCAATCACTGAAAAACTATCCTCAAATGTCTATCATGCTCTTCGACAGTCTTTGAGTAGAATAGAATGTCATCAATAAAGATCAGAACAAAGTCATCCAAGCAGTATTTGAATACACTATTCATGAGGTTCATAAAGGTTGCTAGTGCATTAGTCAAACTGAAAGGTACCACTGTGAACTTGTAAGTCCCATACTAAGTTCTAAATGTAGTCTTCATAATATCTTCTTCCTTAATCCTCAATTGATGGTACCCTGACTTGAGATCTATCTTGGAGAACACTATCACTCCCTTCATTTGATCAAACAATTCATCAATCCTTGGGAGTGGATATTGGTTCTTGATGGTAACCTTGTTCAACATCTAATAATGTATATATAGACACAAAGTTCCATCCTTCTTTTTCACAAAAATAACCAGTGCTCCCCAAGGAGACACACTGGGTCTTATGAGTCCCTTATCCAACAATTCTATTAGTTGGGCCTTCAACTCATGGATTTTTGTGGTGGTCATTCGATAAGGTGCCTTGGATTGAGGCTTAGCTCTTGAAACTAGGTAGATAGAATAATTGAATTCCTGCTTCAGAGGAAATTCCGTAAGTTCTTCAGTGAATACATCTCGGAACTCCTTGAGAATAGGATATTCATCTAAATATGGCTCCTTGCTATCAAGATTACTAACATGCACTGCATAAATAATGCACTCCTTTCAATGAGCCTTCTTGAGCTGCATCAAAAAAATCAAAGCTCTAAGGGTCTCTGCAATCCACATACCTCAACTGGGTTTCCATAATCATCTAGATAGTTGACCACCTTATCCTCACAATTCACTAAATCCTTATGCTCAGTTGACCAATTTATTCCCAAAATTGCATCATATGAGCCTAAGGGTGCCACATACAGGTTGACTTGAGTTTGAAAGGTTAGAAGCTTTAACTCACTACAAAAGAGATTGCTCGATTACCATACTAGACTATCCATGAATTTTCCATGTACTCAAGTCTAATGGGTAACTTAGATATTATTCAAGGATCTATAAAAATTTCAGTAGCTCTGGTATCAATTAAGATAGAGATAGATTGGCCATAAAGCTTAATTGTTAGTTGAATTAGTAAATCTTGATATTCTTCCTATTTGTTATCCATTGCGGTGTGGATTTGATGAGTCTGCTAGTAGCTTCCTTCCTTCTGTGACTTTGACCATTGAGGACAATTTGAGGCATAATGGTCACCTCCACAAGTATAGCATCCATCTGGAGGCCCTTTGTGACCTCTTGACTTGTCCTCTCTAAAGCCCTTCTGCTCATGGTCACCCTTTCCCTTGCCTTTGTTTGCTTTCTTGTTCTTTCCACCATTACCGTCTCCACCCTTCTCTTGCGATTCACTACCCCTCTTGAGATTTCGGATCTGATGGCTCGTCTCTCTTATGGAATTTCTTCTTCCCATAATGGGACTTAGAACTTAAATCACTACGAAGATTAGACAATTGCTGCAGATTTTGTTTCTATTTGGTGGCTTTTTGGAAGACTTCATTCATGGTTTGAGGTTCATGCATATCCACTTTAGCTCCTATGTGGGGTCTGAGTCCCATTATTAATTTCCAGATACGAAACTGTTCATCCCCCTGATACTGAGGCACATACTTCAACAGGTTAGTGAACTTTTCCAAATACTGAATCACAGTCATATTTCCTTGGGTTAAGTTCTAAAATCTTGTTACTTTCTTGTGAAAGAAAAGCTATGGTAACCATCTCTTCCTAAAAGATTGGAGGAAGAGTTCCCAACTGATCTCAACAGGTTGTAGGTTTCGTTCTAACTTCTTGTTATCCCACCAAGTCATTGCTTCACCTAAGAGCTGATACATAACCCATGCTACCTTAGTCTATTTAGAAAGGTTATAGAGCCCAAAGTATTTTTCCATTTCTATAATCCAAGCCTTAGCTCCTGTTCTGATAGCTTTTCCATCAAACTTGGGTGATGCTACTCTTTTGAGGTCTTTCCCAAGCTCTTCCTCAATTCACCCTCATCGACCTACCCTTGGATCACTGTCTCCTCAATTTCCTTCTACATTATTGTGGTCTCGGTCCTTGTGTGCCACTCAAACTTCTTGCTCTATTAGATCCATGCAAGACTCTTGCCGATTTAGAAGCTCTAGAATTTGATCTAGTCTCTTGTTTGGTCCATTATCAAAACCACTACCACCCCTGTCCTGCCTAGTGGTCACCATGCTATCCCACACTTATCCTACAACACAGTCATGTTCATCACATCTCAACACAAGGTTCTACGAATGAACATTCTTATGCTACTTCTCATAATTTTCATATGCATACATCCTTCATCATAGAAGACATACACATTCATACACACATTTTAGAGTCTTTCTTTGAGCACACCAAAAAAATATCGTTTGATTTTATTTATATTTAAGGTAAGTCAATAGACCCTTATTTACAATAGGCTTTGAGTTACATCTTTCTGATTTATTGGCATCAGAAAGGGACATTCCTTTAGGTCATCATCTGAGTTTATATCAAACTTTACAGAAGAGGATGGTTTAGCGTGTAGGCTCTCCTTTTCCTCTTTAGTCAACAAGGGTGCATTGGGTTCACACCCTACAGGCCAATCCCAGATTGTGGAAGGATTTTTGATCGTAGGTGTTTGCCTCTCCTCAATCTTCAAGCCTCTCTCTATCTTGAGTCGTGTAAGAGCCTGAGCTAGAGTTTCGTCATCGAGAATTTCTGATGGAACCTCCACCTTGGCATTTCCTTCCTTTAAATAATTCTTATGTGAGGTTCTAATAGTTTTCCCTTTCCTTCATCCTGCCTTTGACATTCCCATTCTTGCATTCAATTCAGGTTCAGTCAATTCTCAGGACTTCCAATTTTAGGTCAAGGGTCAACTACCCTAGTCAACTATGGTAGACTCAAAAGGCCTAGAGTTGAACCCTAAGTTCTGATCCCAAATGTAATAATCCATTCCAAATTATTACTTAATTAATAGTATTGTAAATGACACATGAATATACTCCAAATTAAAAAGACAAAACTAGTGGCTAAAATCAATCATAGATACACATGTCCATTTAAAATGAGTCAAAGATTCTTATATTCACTTCAAAGGTCAAATTACAATTCAGGTTTTTCTTGGATACTAAGGCCACAATGTCATTACATAGTACATTTTCCATCAAGTACATGAATTAATTACATTAAGTTACATCATATACTATAATAGTTTGGTGAACAACTGAGGTTCTTCTGCAACGCTCGCCTCCACTGGTGGATGAGAACATGGTTGAAGCGCTTTACCACCCAACCACGAAGCTTACACTTCCCCAATATTCTTCTAACTTGAAGAATGCCCGACCCTGCACAAATTTTTTAGCAAGAGAACAATTTGTAAGGTGGAATCTAGAGCTGTCCAAACATCAACATGCAATTTCTATCTATAAGTTAGAAAATAAAGTGCAAGATCTATACTAGGAATGGCAGTGAGTGAAATCATAGAGTTCATTCATACATACATAATGAACTATATTGCTTGGCCAAGCATAATAAGTGTGTTGCAACAACAAAAAATGATAGATTTTGATAAAGAAAACCTATACTCTATGTACTCCATTTCAACACCTGTCCTAGAAGGTAACTTTCTACTATAATAGCTATCTACCGTCTAACAACAACTACCCATAGGTGCTCTAGTCAACTAAGGTATCACTGTTCTGTTCAAGTATTTAAAATATTCTTTCACAAATGTCTTCAAAAGAAGAAACAAAATACTACACTATACTCTAAACTAAAATCAGATTTATGATTCACAAAATAATACAACAATTAGTCATATCATTCTTATGACTATTTACTACTTATCATCTTAAGCATTTTCCTTTTAAAAGTGTACAAAAAACAAAAGAAGGTATGTCACAAGTGATGTAGAGAATGGTTGAGTATGTCCACACAATCACAATTGACAACTTTATAGGTTTCAAAACCCTAACTATGGTGGTTTCACACACAACCTTTCATTTCTCCTTGTAGGTCTCCAAACCTAGTTTCTTTTGCATATCTTTTAGAGAAGGCATCAAACCCATTTCTCAAATACCATTCCAGAAACCCATTAGGCCCCTTTTTAATATATCCAATTTGGGACTAGGGTTATTTTGTAACTAATTCTTCAAATTAGGTCTACTACACTACTCCAAGGCCAAATTAGGCCATTTTTCCAAAGCAAGTATATAAAATTCAAATACCAATTTTCAAATCTCCACTCTAGAGGATCTAACACATCATATAGGGTCCCCTTATGTAGTTTTCATCACCAAAAATCATAAAAAAATTTCTATCACACAAAATCACAATCCTACATAGTTTCCTAAGCCTAACACATGAGGATGTTAGACTAGGGCTTGCTCAAACCCACCCCAAACTCCATCTCCTACTCTAAAAAACTTCAAAATAAATAAGAGCACACTAAATCCATCCATTCCATGGAGTTTGGCCAAGTTTTAATGGTGGAATGGGTTGCAAAACATTATTTTGTTCACAAACCCTCAAACCTAGGGTTTACAGACCATTTTTAGGAAAACACTACAAACTTCCTCAAAATTTAATGAAACTCAACACAACCAAAACCAAATACAAATCATAGTATATTCATTTCCTTAATTGATCACATGTGTTTCATATCACAACTTAGTAATATGGAGCCGTACTATTCACAGAAATAGCAAAAAACATAGAAAATTCATAGAAAATAGAGCTTGTTTATTTGTTTTTCCACCAAAACCACTTCAGAAGATTGGATCAAAGTTTATTAGTCATTTTTAAACTTTTTCCACCACAAAACAATGGTTCACAACTATTTTTTGAACTTGTGACTGTTCAACTTCCTTACATGACAAAATTTGCAAAGTTGTAAAGCAACTTTTGCAACATTTTCCACAACTTGAAAAAACTTAACAAAATGAACCTATATGACTTGAAAACACCAAAATTAGTCTCAAAAAGACCTTATTACATTAAAAATGTGATTAACACATCAAACTCAACATTAGACACCTATTTACATCAATTTGACAAAATGACTAGGTGCTTCTACACCATACACCCAAAGAGAAAAGAATCTCAAGTTCCACCTAAGATCAGCTCTTTCACTATTGTAACATGTTGTTTAATTTCTTCATCTATCATCCATACTACATATTTATGATGAGGCCTTTCATTTCACTAGGTACTCTTTATACACCTTATGCCTGGTTCTCTTTACTTCTTTTGTGTCCAAAATGGTTTCAAGCTTCAATGAATCAGTAGGTGGTAGATCTTTGACCCAATCTACACCAACAAAATCTAAATCAACAATTGTACTTGCATCCACAGATCCCTTGAAAGGGTATAGGTCAAAAATATTAAAATAAGAGAGATAGCCAAGTTCCAGGAGGGAGTTATATCTCATAGGCATTGGCTCCAAACTTATGGAACACTCTACATAGCCCAATTTTCTTCATCAACAATTTTGTGTACTTTCCCTTTGGAAGCCTCTCCTTCAAATGTGCTAGAACTAGATCTCCCACCTTGAATTGAACATCTCTTCTTTTCAAATCAACATGTTTCTTGTACTTTTCAACACTTTTTTGAAGATTTTCTCTAACTTGCTGGTGTATCTCCCTCGACATTTCTCTTCTCCATTTCCTTCAAATCCCTAAGCTCAAACACACCTCTAGGTTTCAGACCATACACCACCTCAAATGGGATTTTCCTAATGCTTCTATTGATTGAATCATTGTAGGCATAGTCAGCTTGTGGAAGAACCAAGTCCCACTATTGTCCATGTTCCTTTGTGAGGCATCTAAGCAGATTTCCAAGTGACCTATTGACAACTTCTTTTTTCCCATCCATTTGAGGATGATAGGTAGTACTAAAGGTCAAATTTGTTCCAAGCTTCCTCCAAAAGTGACCTATGAACTTTGAATCCCTATTTGATACAATGGTCAATGGGATACCATGAATTCTAACTATCTCTTTGAAAAATAACCCTGCAATATAAGAAGCATCATTTGTGCACTTGAATGGAATAAAATGAGCCATTTTACTAAATCTATCAACAACAACAAACACATTGCCATAACCCCTCTGAGTTTTTGGAAAATATAACATGAAATCCATACTTAGGGATTCCCATGGTCTATTAGGTATTGGTAAGGCCTGATAAAGTCTTGCATTAGAACTAGAACCCTTGGCTCTTTGGCAGATTACACAATTTTCCACAAAATTTTTGACATCAACTTGCATCTTTGGCCAAAAGTAAAATCTCCTTACCTATTCCAATGTCTTATCCACCCCAAAATTCCCTCCTAAATTGATACAATGTTTCTCTTTTATCAAATTAGTTCTCGTGGAGCACTTTGGAATACATAATTGAGCACCTTTAAACAACAATCCATCTTGCAATAGAAAATCAGAATATTCATCATGAAAAACACCTTTAAACTGATCACAAACAACATATAGCTCTTTGAAGTCTTCATCTTCTTCATACATACCCTTCGAGGCATCTATTCCTACACTTTGAAGTTGAATTTCTTGTACCAACATTGACCTTCTACTTAAAGTATCTGCTACCTTGTTGGACTACCCTTTTTTGTGTTTGATTGTGAAGGTATAGCTCTGTAGGTGCTCTACTTTCTTCACACTTCTGTGACTCAGCTTGTCTTTACTATTTAGAAATTGCAAAGAATGGTTGTTTGTGAAAACAATGAACTCCTTTGGAAAAAGTTAGTGTCTCCACTTCTTTAGGGATTGCACCATTACATATAGCTCCAAATCATAGGATGAGTACTTCCTTTTTGCTTCATTAAGCTTTTCACTAAAGAAAGCCACTGGTTTGCCTTCTTGACTTAAGACTGCTCCAATTGCAAACCCACTTGCATCACATTCTATAGTGAAATTTGATGAAATTAGGTTAAGCAAGGATGGGTTGTTGTGCCACTCTATTTTTTAGGTATTGAAAGCTTCTCTCCACCTCATCAGTCCACTGAAACCTTTTCCTTTTTCCCCCTTTGATGGTGTCAATAATTGGTGAGTAGATGTGACTGAAATTATTTATAAATTTCCTATAGAAACTAGCAAGACCATGAAAGCTTCTTACCTCCCCTACTGATTTTGGAGTTGGCCAACTGAGAATTGATTCTACTTTAGGGGGATCCATCTTCAATGAACCCTTGGAGATCACAAAAGCAAGATACACTAGCTCCTCTTTCATGAATTCACATTTTTTGAGATTTATCATCAACTTCTCTTAATTTAACTTCTACAAAAACATGTCAAGATGTTGCAAGTGTTCTTCCTTTGTCTTGCTAAACACAAGGATGCCATCCAAGTATACCACAACAAATTTACCTATGAAAGGCTTCAAAACCTCATTCATTAACCTCATAAATGTGCTTGGAGTGTTTGACAATCCAAATGACATTACCATCCATTCATACAAGTCCTCATTGGTTTTAATAGCAATTTTCCACTCATCTCCTTTCCTTATCCTAATTTGATGATAGCAACTTTTCAAGTCAATCTTTGAAAAATAACATGCACCTCCCAAGAAGTCCATTAAATCCTCCATTCTAGGTATTGGAAACCTATATTTAATGGTGATTTTGTTGATTTCCCTTGAGTATGTACACATTCTCCAATCCCCATCCTTTTTAGGTGCTAAAACAATAGGGACAACACATGGGCTCAAAATTTCCCTTATTAGGCCTTTATCTAACAATTCTTGGACTTACCTTCTTATTTCCTCATTCTGTTTGGGAGTCATCTTGTATGCAACTTTATTTGGTAAATTTGCACCAGGTATGAGGTCTATGTGATGGCTTACATCTCTCATGGGTGGCAAGGAGTTAGGTAACTCATCAATTGCAATATCCTTGTATTTGTTTAACAAAGTCTGAACCTCACTAGGCATTCCCTCAATCTTAGTTGCTGCTAAAATAGATTTAGGTCTGATCACTAAAGCATACCCCTATCCACCTTCTTCCTTCATTTTTTTTAAAAATTCTTTCTCCCCAACTACCATAATAGTAGACCCAACTTGTTTATAAAATTACTCATCTTGTAGTGGTGTCAATGTGAATGAAGTTCCATCTTTTTCTATCACATAGATGTTTTTCTTCCCATCATGCTTAGCTTTTATGTCATACTGCCAAGGTCCTCCTAGCAGCAAGTGACAAACATCCATGGGGATGATGTCACATAGAATCTTGTCTTTATACCCCCAATGTCAAACTCTACCCATGTTTTCTCATTGACCAATTTTTTTGACCCTTATTCAACCAAGATACCTTGTAAGGTGTGGGGTGTGGGACTCTCTTCACGTTCAATTTCTCTACCATCTCTGAGGAAACCAAATTATCGGTAGAACCTAAATCAACAACTACCTAACATACCTTTCCATGTGATTTGCAGGTGGTTCTAAACAATGATTTCCTTTGTGGAGGCTCTTTGACTGTTGGCACCTTAATGAGTGTCATCATCATCAAAGAATCACCTATCTCTGGAGAAGCATGTTGAGATAGTGAATTGACACTTTCATTGTCTTCCTCATGCACAATTTGGGTTCTTCTTTCACCTCCATGTGAACTTGAAGCTTGCTTGTCTGGGCACTTCCATGTTGAATGATTAAATTGGTTGCACTGATAACATATTCCTGAGAAGGTATTTGACCCTCTCCCTTGTCCACCAAATCTACTTCTTCCATTAAGTCTTCTATCCTTGAAATTACTTCTTAATTCACCACTTTTCTCTTGGTGGCTGCTTGATTCTCACTACTGCTTTTGTGACTGTCTTCTTCCACCAAAGTTGCTTCTACCTTTGAAATTCTTTCCTCTACCTCTTCCTTGTTGCTCTTGTCTTGTTTTTATCCTTTCCTCTACCTTGAAAGCCAACTGAAAACACTCTTCAACTGTCCTAGGTGTATTGAGGCCAATTTCATCTTGAATGTTGAGCCTTAGCCCATTTAGGTATCTTGCTACCTTTTCTACTTCATCTTCAATATGTCCTGCTCTAATAATTAATTTATGGAACTCCTCTGTGTATGCCATAGTATCTAACTCTTTTTATTTTAAGTTTTGTAGCTTCCTAAGGGTTTGAATTGCATAGTCTGCAGGAAAAAAATGTCCTTTCATCTTAGCTACCATTCTATCCCATGAACTTATATTTGTTTTTACCTTCTTTACTATTTCCTCTTTTATATAGTTCCACCATGTTAGGGTAGGGCTCTTCAACTTGGTTTTTGCAAATTTCACATTCTTGTCATCTTCTACCTCCTCAAGCTCAAAGAAATTATCAAGAGAATCTATCAAACCCAGCACTTCTTCATTGTCCATCTTCCCACCGTACATGGGTACTTCCACTTTCACCTTAGGATTATCCCCCTTGTTAGCCTTCAACATCCTAACCATTCTTGCTTCTTCAGGGTCCAATTCCTCTTCATCTTGGACTCCTTGAGGGTTTTCACTCTCACCCTCATCCTCTTTGTCACTTTGGTCATCACTGACCATACCTAGTCTCTGGTTTTCCTCCAGGGCTACAATTCTAGCAAGGGTAGCTTCATGCGACTCCTTAACTTGTCTCAACTCCTTATCATGTTTCTCCTTCAATTCACTGACTTCTCTAGCTGTTGGATTTCTCTTTGGAGGCATCTTGCTTATTCAAACTTTCAACCACTTTTCCACTTCTCAATCAGAACCTATGCTTTGATAGAACTTGATGTAGAGTAGGGTGGAGTATGTCTACACGATCACAATTGATAACTTTACAAGTTCAAAAACCTAACTATGGTGGTTTCACACACAACCTTTCATTTCTCCTTGTAGGTCTCCAAACCTAGTTTATTTTGCTTATCTTTTAGAGAAGACCTCAAACCCACTTCTCAAATACCATTCCAGACACCCATTAGGCCCCTTTTTAACATATCCAATTTGGGACTAGGGTTATTTTGTAACTAATCCTTCAAATTAGGTTTGCTACGCTACTCCAAGGCTAAATTAGGCCACATTTCCAAAGCAAGTATATGAAATTCAAATACCAAATTTCAAATATCCACTCTAGAGAATCTTACACATCATATAGGGTCCCCTTATGTAGTTTTCATCACCACAACTCATCACAAATTTTCTCACACAAAATCACAATCCTACCTAATTTCCTAAGCCTAACAAATGGGGATGTTAGGCTAGGGCTTGCTCAAATCAGCCCCAAACTTTGTCTCCTACTCTAAAAAACTTCAAAATTACTAAGAGGACACTAAATTCCTCCATTCCACTGAGTTTGGCCAAGTTTCAATGGTGGAATGGGCTACAAAACATTATTTTGTTCATAGACCCTCAAACCTAGGGTTTATAGACTGTTTTTAGGAAAACACTTCAAACTTCCTCAAACTTCAATAAAAATCAACACAACCAAAAAAAAATCACAATATATTCAATGTCGTAACTTCTCACATGTGTTTCATATCATAACTCAACAATACAGAGCCATACTATTCACATAAATAGTAGAAAACACAAAAAATTCACATAAAATAGAGCTTGTTTATTTGTTTTTCCACCAAAATTACATCAGAATATTACCTCAAAGTTTGTTAGGCCTTTTTACACTTGTTCCACCACAAAAAAATGGTTCACAACTATTTTTTGAACTTGTGAGCCTTCAACTTCTTTACATGACAAAATTTGCAAAGTTGCAAAGCAACTTTTGCAACATTTTCCACAACTTGACAAAACTTAACAAAATGACCCTATATGACTTGAAAGCACAAAAAATGGTCTCAATTAGACCTTATTACATAAAAAATGTGATTAACACATCAAACTCAACATTAGACACCTATTTACATCAATTTGACATAATGACTAGGTGCTCTTGCACCAACAAGTATATGTAAGTACATAGATGAAGTCTATGTGCATACACATATATGTGCCTACTAATGTTAAAGGTTATGCATACATTCTGAAATAATCATTAATTCAGATTGCAATCTTAAAATAGTATTCCCATTGATTTTTCTTGTCAAAATAAAGAAAACAGAACAACTCTATGCTAACAATTTCATACATGTTATTGAATTCTCACTACAGTGTTTCTCTAACATTGCTGTTTACATAAGAACATTCATTGTTGAATAGAATAAATACTATTTCCTACTAAATAGTTTTAAAGCAAGTTGTTTACATATGAACATTCATTGTTTAAGCAAAACAAGTACTGTTTCCTACTAAACAATTGTAAATCTAGTTGTTTACATATGTAAATTCATTGTTTGAACAAAATAAGTACTGTTTCCTACTAAAAATTTATAAGGAAAGCTATTCACACATGTACATTCATTGTTTGAATAGAATAAATACTATTTTAAACAAATAGAAAACAAGCTGTTTACATCTACAATGATAACTTAATTAAAAAACAGTGTCATTTACAAAAGATTATTCACTATCTTTATCATTACATTACTGTTTTAGACCAAACAATTTCACTTAATGACATAAAACATCATTTTCCAATAGAACATTCATTGCTTTTTTAACAAAATGAGTTTTATTTCTGAATAGAGAAATAATAATGTTGTTTTTCAGTAGAATTATTGTCTACATCTATCTCATCTTTCATTTCTAATAGAACAATTTAATTTTCCTTTGAAAAATTAGGCTATCAGAATGTTCGTTGTTCCATATAAATATTAACTAAAGTTCATGAGCAATCATGCAAATATTATAATGAACTAGTTTGACATACTAGTCGATTTGAAATAGGGCATCCGTACTTAACTTGAAGGTTATCAAGCTTTCTTTCTTAACCTGTGCCCTTTTAAGGACCCTTTCAAAGCTTTCATGGTCGCTTAAATATGACTACCCAATACATGACAAGTTCTTCTTTACCCAAATGACCATAGGTTGTGTTCACGTTTGCTCAAGAAACGTGTTGGGTCCATATCACAAACATGTTTGATATGCAGACACTTTTCTATATCCTATTTGAAGGAATAACGAGTCGATCATATAGATCAATCCTCAAGGTTTAAATAAAATCAACACTTATACATTTTATCACTCCTCTGAACGATGGAATCCACAACAAACAAATATTAGCTTACATTCTCAACAAAGCTTGTTGCCTCTTACCATTATCAAATTTGTTGATAATGGAGGGCAGTTTATTCAAGTTTTAATACAATGGATACATTTAAAAGAAGATTTAGAGGATTAATCCTCATCCAAAGGGTTCAACATTTGAGCTGACACTATTTCAAACACAAACAAATACATATTGATTCAAAATGGTTATTTCGATAGCCTTGCCAAGGCTAGCACCATCTTGCAGACATTGAGACTGTCACACCTTATAAGACTCCATGCCTTGGTCGAGCTCTTGAGCTAGCCATTAAGGTTTCAACATAAATATACATAAGCATGTAGGCCGAAGGCCATGCTACCTCTAGAGGGTGGTCAATAAGACACTATTATTGGCTCAAAGCCATATCTCCTAGACAAAACTAATTCATGTTTAAAAAAAATACTATCGGTTTACATAAAGTGCAATGCCTATCATAGCTTGTTTTGCAAAAATAACAGTGAAATCATTCATATTTAAAGGAAAACCAATTTACCTCACAAATCGGGCTTTTGATGAAGCTTTTCCTTTGATTTTTCTAACACCATGACTGTTTCTCTGCTTTCGCCCTGCTGCCAGTCGATAACTTTCCTTGTTCACAATGCTTTTTCCTTACCACTATTGTTCATTCTAAAATGGTAACCACATCATTCTCTTTGCATGCAACTGCAATTTCCCTTATTGCTTTTTTGTTATTGCTGTTGGCTCTAATTTTGAATGTTTCCTTAATGATTTCGGTAGGCTGTGCCCATCATGGATTTTCCTTATGATTTTTAATTGATTCAATAGTCCAATTCATCATGTATCAATTATCAACTTTGAATTCAAAATGAATTTGAATATGTATACATATGTATATATATGTAATACATATGTATTTATATGTATATATATATGTGTGTATACTTATTTAGTTGTATATCTATATGCATTTAAATGATTTCATTCATATTTACTATGTATTTGAATAATGTATATATCTGTATATTTATATATGTATATATATATTTGTGTGTGTGTGTGTATTCGATTTACATACATGTATATATATGTATATATATATGTTTATATATGCATTCATATACAAATTGCTTGTTTTAGAATGGCTCATAGGTTCCATACACTATCTTTTAAAGTAAGGAACTTGAATTTTCATTTTGAGCTTCTTTATATACATATTTCTACACTAAATAAAAGATTTTTTTTTACAATGCTCATTTTTTTTGTTTCCTTCAAATCACAAAGTTTGAATAGACAATTTAATCTACATACCATTCATTTTCAAGCATTGAAATAGTTTGTATCGGGAAAATTTTGTTCTCTTCTATATGCAAATCAATCAAATGCAAGTCATCATTCTATTTGTGGTGTGTGCACCCAAATCCCAATCCGCTTACCGTTCAATTTGGTTAAACAATCCTACTTCAACCATGTTCTCATCCTTCGACTAGATATCCTGCAACTGCACACACTTGCACTTGCAAATTGATCAGTAACATTTTATTCTTGATATCATATAAAATAATTTTCTTAAATTCACAAAGTCAACATCAGTCAACTTCTTTCATTCAATTTTTGAATATTCCAAAATTTGCATTTACTATTTGATTGAATTTCTTCAATAACTCAATTTACCATATTATGATAAATAAGCAATAAAATTGGGTTATGACATCATCTTTCATGACATGATCCACAAAATAGTCAAAGATTATGTGGATAATATCTTGGCCAAGTTAAGGAAAAGGAGTACATAGAAGTCTTAGGACCCATCTTTGACATACTTGAAGAATACAAAGTAAGGTTGAACCCAAAAAACTGTGTCTTTGGGGTTACATCAGGGAAAATTCTTGGCTATATCATCTCACAAAGAGGGATAGAAATTGATCCAACAAAAGTAAAAGCCATCCTAGACATGGAACCATTGCAAACACTAAAGCATATGAGAGGATTACAAGGAAGATTGCAGTCCATCAAAAGGTTCATAACACGATTATTAGATAAAATCCACCCTTTTTTGCATCTTCTCCACAAAGGAATAACTTACAAGTGGGATGAGAAGTGTGATAAATCCTTCCAATAGATCAAAGATTATATATTGACACCTCCTGTACTCATTCTGCCAATATCGAAAAAACCATTGATACTGTTTATCTCAGCAACATCAACAACACTAGGTGCTCTTCCAGCACAACATGATGAAAACAGAAAGGAAAGGGCTATCTATTCAATCAATAGGATTTTGGTGGGCTTTGAAATGAACTATTCATACATTAAGAAACCATGCTTAGTGTAGACATCCAAATTTGGACACTTAATTTATCCAAATTTATCACTTTTCATATAAACATCATCTTATCTGAGTTAATTAAGTAATATTACTATTATTTAATTAATATCTTTAATTCTGCCAAATCCCTAAGGTATTTAATTAATAATTAAATACCTTACCCTCCTTAATCCTCTTTTCATCAAATAAATTAAATAAATATTACATTTATTTAATTCCTCACATGTCATTTTCATCTAATCCTAATCCATTTCCTAATCTCTTCATTAAGATGTGCACATGCCTAATCCTTGATTAGGATGTGTCACATCCTCCAACTTTGCAAGTTGGATTTTAATCCTAATTAACCCCTAATTATCCTCTAATTACTGATTAGTCAAACCTAATTAGTACCTTGGTCAACTCTCTCCATCCCCCAAGGAATTTTTAATTCCTTTTTATTCCTCCTAGAATCCCCTTTTCCCATGCATCTTCTAGAAACTTTGACTTGTCACATCAAGTCACATGTGACAAATTCCCACCTTTTGGGAACCTTGTCTTATCCACCAGATTCTTCCAATCATTGTGAATTTAAAATTCACTTTTATTCACCCAAGATTCTTTCCATCTCCCAATGTACTTGCAAGGTACTTGTACTTCCTCCACATCATGTACCTTTTGGCCACCTCACTTACACCTCATCTCCTCTTAACCACTTCACCATCATGTCAAGATGTGAGGGCTTGTGAGTTTTCAACTCACCATAGCCCTTCATCTTGACCTTGTTGGATGAATCTCAACCGTTGAATTCTCTAGAGAATTCAAATTCTCCTATAAATACCCCCTCCTCAAGGGCATTTACAACACCTTTTGATTTTTATAACTACATGCTGCCAATTTGCATTCTCAATCATTTACCATCATCTAGCTATCCATTCTAACCATTTTCCACATTCAATCTTGCATTTAATCACTCAAGAAATCATCTAAGGAGCACATAAAATCATCCCAAGCAAGGGCCAATCAAGGAGTCGTCAACAACAAGGAAGGTGAAATCGTTTGCATCTTGTTTTATCCATTTTCCTTCTTGTTTTATCACTCTTTTGGCTAATCTTGAAGTGTCCTTAGTCTTTTATCATTTGCATTTTTAGTTATTTTGCACATTAGAGTAGGATAAAATATTAGGGTACACATTTTTGGCACGCCCGGTGGGACCCACAAACGGGTTCTTGCATTTAACCTTTGTTTTGGCTAAGAATTTTGTAGGAAAAAGGTCGCAGAAAGGCGGAAGCACCCTCTGCTTTACCGCAGAAAAGTGGAAGCACCCTCTGTCCTATTGCAGAAAGGTGGAAGCGCCCCTGCCTTACCGCAGAAAGGCGGAAGTGCCCTCTTGTATGTTATAGAAAGGCGAAAGCACCCTACATCTGAAAGTTTTATTTTCTTCTAACAAGTTTGCTACAATTAGGGATATATTTAGAAGGTTTTTCTAACACTTTTCTTGTAGTGGGAGGGGCACAACTTTCCTTTTTCTAAAATCTGATAAAGTTTGTTGCAGAAAGGCGGAAGCGCCCTCTAACCTCTTGTTGCAGAAAGGCAGAAGCGCCCCATTTTTGCTGCAGAAAGGCATAAGTGCCCCTGTTTTGCTGCAAAAAGGTGGAAGCGCCCCAAAATAGCACAATTTGGAAGGTAAAACAGTCATTTTAGCTTCATTTTTGCTCTCATTTTTTTGCTATTTTCAAGTAGTAACCCTCTAACATTGTTTTCGCAAGGATATTAGTGTTTGTTGCTAATGTTTTGCAGCGTATTAGGGTGTAATTGATCAAGAACGAAGAAAAAGACAACTAGCATTTGTTTGTAGGGCCATCAATTTGATCAGATCTGCAAAAAAAATTATACTTGTTGTTTTGGAACATAGTCTAATTAGGAGGAGTAAACTTCATTGCTTGCTGTGATTGTTTGTTCTTGTGTTATCTAAGGGGGCATTAATTTGTTTTCACTTTCCCCTTGCACTTCGTGTGAGCCTAGGGAGTAGTTGGAAATGGTTATTGTCTTCTTTCTAGTGGGACCTGCTTGGGGATTTCATTACTCCAAGGGACGATTCCAACCACGCGTACCGGCGGGGTATATAAAGGGGGAGAACGAAAGTTGTACCCCAATCTAGTCACGTCGTAATTGGCAGAGCGTCGAAGCTAGGGTGATACCTAGATAGACGTGAAGAGTTGGTCCGAGCCTTTCAGTATCTCGCTGGGGTTCTCGACTCACGCTTGTGACGGGCTGGTGTTCACGGTTGTGCCTCACGTACCGGGAGTATATCGAGGACTCCCTAGAAGCCTTGTGCATCCTAGATTAAGACCTTTCTTGGCCATACCCTTAACATTAATCATAGGATTGTGCTTGCTTGAAGTGTTCTCTTGTGAAAAACCTGTGAAATCTTTGATACTTTGGCCTTACTTTATCATTTTGAGTCCTTGCCATAGCCATTGCCATCAAAACCAAGCTCTGTTTTACTACAGAAAGGCGGAGCCCTCTGTTTTGCTGCAGAAAGGTAGAAGCACCCCTGTTTAAGGTAGCAGCTCTCCTGATTTACTGCAAAGGGGTAGATTTGCCCTTCTGAACACCCAAAATTGCCCCATTTGGATTCGTTTAGCCTCTAAACCATCATTTAATCATTTCCAACCATTATTTCATCATTCCAAGCCTCCATTTCATCATTTTAAGTCTCCCAAAACCTCCATTTGATCCATTTAAACCTCCATCTTATCATTCCAAATCTTTGTTTAACCATTCTAAATCCCCACTCATTCTCCACAATCATCTTCAATTTGCCCCTTCATTCTAATTTCCTCATATTCCATTCAAAAGTCCATACCCTCCCCTAGCGAATGTCATAATTTTTACTATTTACATCACCAAACACCACTCATAATCAGCGTAGAAAGGTGGAAGCACCCTCTTCTTTACTGCAAAAAGGCGGAAACACCCTCTTCTTTACCGCAGAAAGGCGGAAGCGCCCCTATTTTGTTGCAGAAAGGGGGAAGTGCCCCTATTTTGCTGTTGAAAGCTGTCAATGCCCCTGATTTACTGCAGAAAGCTGTCAACGCCCCTGATTTTGCTGTCAATGCCCCTGATTTACTGCAGAAAGCTGTCAATGCCCTTGATTTTGCTATCAGTGCCCCTAATTTATTGTAGAAAGCTGACTACGCCCCTGATTTACCGCAGAAAGTTGACTACGCCCCTTTAACTTCTCGGGGCCATCATTTACAAACCATGCATCAGATCGACTTCATCCAAAACCAAAGTTCCTTAGTTTTTCAAGCTCTATCTAGTGGTGCCTTCCATTTCCACCTATCAAAAATTTGACTATCCTGGGGCGGCCACGCCCCGCATCGCTGGGTGGACACGCCCCTAACTTCTTGGGGCTGTCATTTACAAACCGTACATCGGATTGACTTCGTCCAAAAACAAAAGTTGTTTAGTTTTTCAAGCTCTATTCAGTGGTACTTTCCATTTCCTCCTATCAAGAATTTGACTATCTCGGGGTGGCCACGCCCTGCATTGCGGGGTGGACACACCCCTAACTTCCCGGGGCTGTCATTTACAAACCGTGCATCGGATCAACTTCATTCAAAAACTAAAATTGCTCAATTTTTTGAGCTCTATCTAGTGGTACCTTTTGTTTCTTCCTATCTAATCAAACCAATCCATTCCTCTAATCAAATACATACAATCATCTAATCAATCCAAGCACCCCAATCCTATTAAGTTCATCCAATCACAATTATCTAATCAACATCATCTAATAATTTGATCCTATCCAATAAAAATGATCTAGTACTTTAATCAAATTCATCAAATCATCTACCTGATCCAATCATCCATCTACCGAATCCCATCAAAATCAAAAGCAATCCCATCCAATCATCCTAATCTGAGCTTTTGTCCAATCCTAATCTGAGCTTGACCAAAATCCTGATTTGAGCTTTAATTTGTTCCCATCCAAAATATTTTATCCATCCTCTTTATCCTGTCATCATCTTGAATCCTCATCCTCCATCAATAGTGGTCAAGGGAAACCCTAATTACGTCGACACTGATAACGAAAGTCTGGTTGATGAAGAGGCATACGACATAGATCCCCTTGACACTATCATCTCTAGTAAGCTTTCTCCACCCACTTTCTAAAATACAATTAAGCCTAATCATGTTCCTTATGCTACCTTTGACAAGGGGTATCCAGTACCTTCCCCTTCCCCATCTACATCATCCTCTTATTCAACATCCACATCCTCTTATCCTCATCTTCCATCACAATATTCCTATTACAATTCCCCATACATGACCCCTATCCTAATCCTCTTTCCCAGTTTGTCCATACTAATCTTACATCCACACCCTTTTACCTTAATCCTACATCCACATATCCTAATCATAATCCACCATCCCAATACCCTTATTATAATCCATCCCCCACATCCTCTTGTCCCACTACACCACCTATATCCTCTTGTCTTAATCCACAATCCATGTCCCCTATCTTAATTCACCACTTCAATATCCTTACCTTAACCCTTCGTAATCCTAGTCCTCCATCTGCTCTAGGCCTCCATCCAGTCCCATTCATCCATCTGCTCCTAGTCCTCCATCCAATCCTAATCTCCCATCTACTCATAGTCCTACATTCAATCCCATTCCCCCATCTAACCCTAATCCACCAATCCATAATCCTTCATCCATTTCTACCACCCCAGCCAAGCCAACCATATGCAAATCTCTCATTTTAGAAGTTCTCCAAGGACCGTAACAAAGAATCCATCCCCAACTCCACATCTTGAAGTCAGCAGACCATGCCATCTAGATCCATCATCCACGGTCACTAGTGATGAGACCCTTCTCCATACCACACCTATTATTGATGTTACCACCTAATTACTTGCTCAAACCATTGAAACCATT
>VDFB02103185.1:0-42895 GCA_007258455.2 Sequoia sempervirens | reverse complement strand
ATCCCACCTATCTTCTTCCTCAATCCCACCATCATATCCCATTTATCTCCCATCCCTCCATCCTTCTTATGATCTGATCAAAATAGGGCACTTTATCTCTCAAGATGCTTTGACACCTCCACAGTATACATTCCCCTTCATCCATGCTCTATCATATTCCTAGCCACCCATCCTATCCTCATCTAGTTATCTCTTTATCTTCCCATCCACTTGTCTTTTATCCCTCATGCCTCCTCATATATGACATATCTAGAGTGGGGGCATCTGCTTCCTTTGTGACATAGTCCTTGGAGACATCCATCTATCCTAGCATCCCTTTCATCTCCCAATCCTTATGTCCCTATCCATCTATCATAACATCCCTCCCATCTCCCCATCCTTATCTTCATATCCATCTATCCTAGCATCCCTTTCATCTCCCAATCCTTATATTCCCATCCATCCAAACAATCCCTCCCATCCCCCATCCCTATCCTATATCTTTATCCAATCTTCCATCTTTATCCTCATCCCATCTCATCCCATCTCACAATCCCTTGTCATTGGTATCTGGCTATAGGCCTCCCCCCACCCAACCCAATGCCATTTATGTCATTGTCATCATCCCTGCTTCTCTTGCACATCTTTCTAATCTCCTATCACTTTTCATCACTCATCTATCTATCATATCATCCTCCCAAGTAATTTTACTGCTTTGGATAACTATCCCATCCTTGAGCTTTATGTGATCGTCATCATCCTATCCAATCCAACAGGTCTATCCTATCTTGTCATATCGGTCCCATCTTTTTATCCACTTATCCTATCATCTTATCATCCTTTATCCATTGTTTGCCTTTGGTCTTGATGAACTACGTTGCCCCTGTGCTTTCATGTAGGCAAGGTCGATCATTTGATCTGCCCCTGGGGTTCCATCATCGATCTTCATTGTCCACTTTGCTCTTCTATCGTCTATCATCGGTCTTTCTCCTTTTGTCCATCCTATCTTTACCATCCATCAAGGTCTCCATCTTGGTCAATCATCCACCTTTCATTGAACTACGAGGGCTCTACGCTTTCACGTAGGCAAGGCTAATCTTTGATCGGCCCCCGAGCCCCTAGGTCTTTAGGGTGTGTCAATCCCATGTCTTGTCTTCCTTATGTCGTGCCATCAAGCTATGCCCTTATCTAGCCAGTTCTTCACAAACGAGATCCACTTATATCATGAGATCCAATCGATTTTGAAAATCCCACGTCATAACAATCTTTTAAGTTTCGTATCCATCATCTTGGGTCTCAATAGGATGCATCCTTCCTAACAGACCTCATCAATCCCATCCATCCCCTTGATCCTATGGCAAAGGACGTTTGAAATTGATTGTGATATTTTGATAGTTTTGGATTTTGTTTATCATTTGAGCTCCCTATCATCACTTGTCAAGGCCTCCATGATCCATCATATTATGGTGTGTTTTGATTGGTCAACATAGGGGCATATCTTGCTCTTTTGTTTGATTGTGTCTTCTTGGTTGTCCCACGTAGTACCCACCAAGATCCCTGAGGTCTTGTGTTATGCTGGGGCATCTTTTTGTGCTTGTGGTTATCTCAATACCTGGCCCAACCAAGGTCTTTGTGACTTTGGGGTGTTGGGATAGCCTTTTTGTCTGTTGTGTTTGTTTTATGCATTAGACACTAATTCGCCTTCTTTCTTCATACCCTGGTGTCTTGTGTCTTATGCTATAGCAAAAATCAGTGCTCCAAAGATGGCAAATTGCATTAGGATTTCATTTCATTCTCCATTCTATCGTCTTGCATGTACCCCCCCATCCATTCATCCTTCATCGTTATCTCACATCTCTATCCAACTCCCATCCATTCCATTTATCCCAAATCATCTAATCATATCCTTGGTCTTGTTCCCAGTTTTGTTACAAGCCTTGATCCAATCATCCTCATCATCATCATCATCACCGGGAGGTGCTCTTCCCTATCCTTTAGTGGTGTTTTGGGATGTATCCTTCCCTCATCAATGCCACTCATTGGGATGTATCCTTCCCTATTCCCTCATTGACAACACTCCATCCATCATCAACCCATTTTGGCTTGTACCTTGATTGGGGCACCATCACCTTTTGAAATCCATTTGTGCTTCATCCATCTCCATATCACTTACTCTCTTACCCATCACCTTGCATCATCTTCCTCATCTCCCCTTGCATCACATCATCTATTTCGAGCACACACACATGTTCTCTTCAACCCGCATGTCCTCTCGAGGGGGCATCCTCAATCCCTACTCTTCATCTTCACCCCCATCATCTTTCTTCCCAGTCATCCCTTTGATGACTGGGGCATCTTTTCCAATCTAACCATCTCCTCTAGGTTCTATATTTTAATATTCTTTGAAATGATGTTATTTCATACCACCATCTCAAAGAGGGGAAAAATAGATATCCAAATTGACACTTAATTTTATCCAAATTTAATACTCTCTTTCATATAAACATCATCTATTCGAAGCACTAAGTAATATTACTATTATTACCAATATCTTTAATTTCGCTTAGTCCCTAAGGTATTTAATTAATAATTAAATACCTTACCCTCCTTAATCCTCTTTTCATCAAATAAATTAAATAAATATTACATTTATTTAATTTCTCACATGTCATTTTCATCTAATCCTAATCCATTTCCTAATCTTCTTCATTAGATGTGCACATGCCTAATCCTTGATTAGGATGTGTCACATCCTCCAAACTTTGCAAGTTGGATTTTAATCCCACTAACCCCTAATTATCCCTCTAAATGATTAGTCAAACCCACTAGTACCTTGGTCAACTCTCTCCATCCCCCAAGGAATTTTTAATTCCTTTTTATTCCTCCTAGAATCCCCTTTTCCCATGCATCTTCTAGAAACTTTGACTTGTCACATCAAGTCACATGTGACAAATTCCCACCTTTTGGGAACCTTGTCTTATCTACCAGATTCTTTCAATCATTGTGAATTTAAAATTCACTTTTATTCACCCAAGATTCTTTCCATCTCCCAATGTACTTGCAAGGTACTTGTACTTCCTCCACATCATGTACCTTTTGGCCACCTCACTTACACCTCATCTCCTCTTAACCACTTCACCATCCACATGTCAAGATGTGAGGGCTTGTGAGTTTTCAACTCACCATAGCCCTTCATCTTGACCTTGTTGGATGAATCTTAACCGTTGAATTCTCTAGAGAATTCAAATTCTCCTATAAATACCCCCTCCTCAAGGGAATTTACAACACCTTTTGATTTTTATAACTACATGCTGCCAATTTGCATTCTCAATCATTTACCATCATCTAGCTATCCATTCTAACCATTTTCCACATTCAATCTTGCATTTAATCACTCAAGAAATCATCTAAGGAGCACACAAAATCATCCCAAGCAAGGGCCAATCAAGGAGTCGTCAATAGCAAGGAAGGTGAAATCGTTTGCATCTTGTTTTATCCATTTTCCTTCTTGTTTTATCACTCTTTTGGCTAATCTTGAAGTGTCCTTAGTCTTTTATCATTCACATTTTTAGTTATTTTGCACATTAGAGTAAGATAAAACATTAGGGTACACACTTAGCAGTAGTTTTTGCTTCACAAAATTTCAGACACTACATATTGTCACATCAAATCAAACTCATTGCAAAGATGGACCCATTGAAATACCTGCTATCCAAAGCCACTCTCACTGGGTGAATGGCCAAATGGGTAATGATCTTAATTGAATTTGACGTAGAGTATGTGGAGCACAAGGAAATCAAGGGACAAGTGATCACAAACCAACTAGCAGAGACACCTATCTATGTAGAGAACCCTTTGATATCCAAATTCCCTAATGAATCAGTGTTCCTTTTCAATCTCACAGATTAATGGAAAATGTACTTTGATGGATCATTCACCCAATATGGATCAGGGGCATGTATTCTTTTCATCACCCCTCAAGGTGATTACATTCCAAAGTCAGACAGGCTATCATTCCCATGCACTAACAACATTGCTAGGTATGAATTCCTAATCACAGTTCTAAGGATAGTAGTTTAGTGGCAAATACAAGAGATAAAAGTATATGGAGACTCACAGCTGGTTATCAACCAAGTCAGTGATGACTATCAAACTAAGGATGACAAGCTTACTCCTTACAAGAAGATGGTGGAGAGTCTCAAAGACCTTTCCATTGACATAACTTTTGAGCATATTCCTTGCATGAACAACCGAGCAACAAACACTTTGGAAACAATTGGATCATTGTTATACATGCCGCATAACATCCTTCAATACAAATTCTTGGTAGAAAAAATTCTCGTACTGACTTTGGAAATTCTTGAATCTGAATTCGTGTGTGTCATCGTTGGTCCTGGATCCCCATGGTATCATGACATATTCATCTACCTAAGTAGAGGAACCTCCCATCTGATATCACCTCCAACCTTAAAAAGACCTTTGTAAAGAAGGTATCATGATTCGTGCTCCTAGGTGATACCTTTTACCTCCGAAGCATCGAGGGAAAATTACTACAATACGTTAACCAAGAGAAAGCCCTGAATGCTTTAATAGAAGTACACAGTGACATATGTGGTTCCCATTCTAGTAGTATGACTTTAGCTAAGAAACTGTTGAGGATGGGGTACTACTGGCCAACCATGGAAAGAAAATCCCATCAGTATGTGCAGAAGTGTGTTCAATGTTAACAACATGGAGATTTGATTCATGCTCCAACTCAGGAGTTACAACCAATGGTCACACCTTGGCCTTTCTCATAGTGGGGACTCGACCTCATTGGAAAGATCACTCCCACCTCGTCTAATGGCCACAATTTTATCATAACAACCACTACATACTTTACCAAGTGTGTCAAAGCCATCATCCCTATGACCTACATAATGGGGAATAAAGTTGCCAAATTTATCTTGAATTACCTTATCTATCGTTATGGTGTTCTACAAACCCTTATCTCAGACAATAGAACACCCTTCAAGAATTAGGATGTGAAAGAGCTATGTCAAACATTCAACATCCAACACTGATTCTACACCCCATATTACCCCTAGGGAAATGGTCAAGCTAAGGCTACAAACAAGACCATTATGAAAATCCTAAAGAAAACAATCAATGAAGTTGGTTGTGACTAACATCTACAGTTAAATCCTACTCTCTAGGCCTATAAAACTAGTATTTGCATGCCTACAGGTGCAACCCCTTTCTCCTTGGTCTACGGATCAAAAACCATATTGCCTATTGAGGTTGAGCTCCCGTCCTTGCGAGTGCCATTGTAGAACTTAATCATTGATGAAGAATACATAATATCTTGGCCAAATGAGCTAGAATTCTTGGATGAGCATTGTCTTGATGCCCTTAATCACTTGAAAGTATATGAAAACTAATTGAAACAAAGCTATAACAAGAAGATCAAATGCCAATCTTTCCAGGTAGGGGATCTTGTCCTAAAGAATAATTAAAAAAATCTTCTAGATCAAGATAGTAAAGGAAAGTTTGAGCCTAACTGGTTGGGTCCCTTTGTCATCACATCAAGCTATGGATCGAGAGCATATCAATTGTCAACACCTAAAGATGAACCCTTGCAGGAACCAATCAACAACGTGCATCTTAATTTTTTTTATGCCTAGTCTTGAAGGGTGTAAATCTATAAAATACAAAAAAAAAAATCAAAATCCAAAAAAATGGGAAAAATGATTGAAAATAGTAAAGAAAAAAATCGTCCTCTAGTTAAAACCACTTCAGTGACGCTTTGGGAAAATACTTTGGTGAAAACCTAGAAAATAGGCACCTTGTGTAAATAAAGCACCTCCATCTATTCTTTGGCTCTTTATCCTATCATTCTTTGAATCACTATCGATCCAACACATCATTTATCCTATTTATTCCATCACCCATCCAAGTCCATATCATAGCTTGGTGTTATGAAGTATTGTATCCCCTTTAGTATTCCTTGGCATATTCCTAAGGTTGGTTTTTCCTACCTATATTGAGGTAGTCTATTACGTCATGCTGCGGGAAATTGGTCCTAGATTATATCCGGTTCTTGTATATCTTAAGGTTATTGTAAAAATTCATCAAAATCCAAAACATTTAGAAAAATTGTAAAGTCAAAATCCAAAATATCCAAAACACATAAAAATCCCTAAAAAGATTGAAGATCGAAAATCCAAAATTAGTACCTTGTTGAACTACAAGTCTTTAAGCTTCAATGTAGGCAAGGCCATCATTGATGTGCCCCCGAGACACCCTAGGTTAGTCCTTTAGGAGTCCATCATAATAAATTGACATTTCATCAAATTTTCATTCTTCATCTTCAAATAAGTCGAGTCAGTCGAACTACGTGGTGTCTCCGTGTATAACATAGGCAAGGCTAATAATTGATCAACCCTTGAGGCCCCTAGGATAGGTCTTTTAGGTTATGTTCTTGGCCAAAACTCAAAACCCCCTAAACATTCAAATATCAAAAAAACCTTAAAAATTTGAAAAACTTAGAAAACCCCTAAACATTCAAATATTAGAAAACACAAAAACTTTTGAAAATTGAAAATCCCAAAAAACATTAGAAAACATTCAAAAGACCTAAAAATTCAAATATCTTAGAGAAAACCCTAAATAGCCTCAAACAATTGAAAACCCTAAAAAAATTCACGTAAACTTTTAAAAATACCAAAAACAACCTCAAAACATTTTCAAAATACCAAAAACATTGAAATATTCCAAAAAATCCAAAACCATCCATCCCATTTCACTTTCACCCACAATAAGCCTTCATCCATAATAAATCGATCATCATCTTCAACCTTTGGCAAAACAAATAGAAAAAAGTATAGCATGCCGTAAAGTGAGAACCTAAATGTCAAAATCTAAAGTCTAAATCATAGGTAAATGCACCAATGGAGTTTGTATCAACAAATTATCCTAAACCTCATCCTAATCAAAACACTTGATCAACGTGTCCTAGGATGTATCCTTCCTGTGATGGAATTCAATATAAGAAATCACCTTAGCTAAATTAAACTGGCAAGAGATATAAATAACACTGACTGTTTTCCTTTGATATTTTCTTATGATTTATCTTAATGACCCATTCCGAGGACCTCTCGATGATGTCTATCAAAATGATTTAGAGAGAAATGAATGGGGCATTGATCATTATATTTTGTTTTCTATGCTTGTGGGTATTCTTGTAAAATAGCCTTGGCACATACTTGCTTAGATATGTGTAGGAAAGTTGTTTGGAATAGATTGTTGACTATTGCGTATGCTTAAGTCCGATATATTCTAAGCTTCTAACTTACATTCCAATGAGGTTTCCATATGTCAAGATATGAACAAGAACTATCCTATTTGTTTGCAAAGTCAAAGTCCATTACACTAGATACAACACCATCCTAGTTATCAACGCCTTGATGCATCGTGTCTATGTGTTATATCAAAAATAAGGAATGAAAAAAATACCAATCCCAAGATATCAGAAAATTATCATCATGCATTTCTCATCACCATCTCTAATAAAGTCTCGATGGATCATAGACTTGTTGGATCTTTTGAATCAATCATCAAAATCAATGGTCAAAATCATCCATCTTGTTTCTTCTATCTTCTCTCCATGCTAACCTGGTATCATGACAGTCAGCAAAAACATCATCAATGCATCCATCCCGCATCCACAAATCGTTAGCATGCATACATCTTGCATAATCAAAGCATATCATATTTTACTGCAACATCATTATCATTTAAGTTGTGATGAATAATATAGATTTTTTATTCTAAGCATCTTAAATCGTTGCACACATATCATAAACATACATCACATTATCATATCATAAGCATGAAAATATACATTAGCCATACATACATCCATAAGCATACATCATCATGTTATAAAACTTGATAAGAAAATACACCAAAAAGAAATGCATCCATGTAATTCACATAAGCATAACATCCCATAACATGTCATAAAAAGGTATTGAAAAAGAAGTGTATCCATTCATTACATTGCATCCATACAAGATCATAATATATAAAAACATGTCACATCATCTCACATCATATGCATCCAAACATTCATAAAGGATGAAATAAAGAACACATCACATATCAAATCTGTATCATCTCGTATATATATCTAAAAATGGTGACTACCATAATACAATATTTGAGTCAGTGTATGTATATCCATCAAAAAAGTACAATATCCACGAGGCTATCAAAAAGGAGCCCATGAATGTATATATGTGTAAAGAATTTGGCAACAATAAAAAGAGTGTCTATACAAGTGGACTAGCCCTGATGGTTGCTGCCCTGACCAGGTTATTTCTCTAGCTGATCCTTAGTCCAAGGATGTGCTCCACTCCTTTGTGAGTAATCTAGCTACCTAATCACCTTAGGGACATCTCGATGATAGTACATGTGATAATACACAGCCTTGGTCCTGCCTCTCTGTACAAATGAGTAGAAATTGTCCGTCTATGTGCTATAGTTGTCATAGCCTCTAACTGTTGGCACCGCCCGACCTCCTATGCCAACTGCATATTAGAGGTTTGTTTTGAGTTGACTCTCGTGATCCCTCTCAGCTGTGACTGCTAATACCTACTGTTGGGCTTGGTATCTCTCAACTGTAATAACCAATATCTGCTCTCGAGACTAATCTCTCTCAACTGTGACCCCCTGTACTTTCTGCTATAGCTACTAAATTTGAGCATCACGAGGATTTGGCACTGGCAATGGCTCCTACTGTATCAGTGGCTGATAAGGTGGTTGGTGCTATTGATGTAATGGTGTTGCACCTGAGACCTATCCATCTTAATGTTGGTCATCATGGCCATCATGTCGTCTACCCCTACCATCTGGATCTTAGCTCTACCCATCATCTGGTTGGCCTCAACCTTTTCCTACACCCCTCCCTCCTAGCCTCCCTCATGGAGGTATGCTTATTGGATCTGTCAATTGAGGAGTGGGTATGAACCATGCATCATAAGTAGGAATAGTTTGTGCATCTGCCTATCCCTGATCATATGCACATGGCCTAGCAACCAACTATCTGAAGCCCTCTACAACCTCATGGGTTGGGATTGTATGTCTCCATGCTATCTCTCGTGTTGACATGGAAAAAATAGCAGTGTACTGATTAGCAGGCCTATCCTGCCTCTTGCCAAATTATCTGGAAACCCTATTAAGTAGGTACCTCTTGATAATGGTGTGCTCTCAGCCTTGCATAAACTAGGTTTGACATGCAAAGAACAAATGCTGAACATCATTATACCATGCCGACATCTAAAGCCATGGTCGCCATTGAAACACTGTCATCTCGTTGATCACTCGACACTAATAAATAATGTCAAGCTACCCCGCGTGTTGTAAAGTGATGGAACCTCTGTACTGCCAAACAACTAGATCATTTGACTCCACATCTACCATATGAACAATAGGTTAGAGCACAACAATGTGCTCCCAAGACCAAATATGGAGAAGGGCGACCCTTGTACCAATCACTCTCCCATCATAATATATGAGGTCATGTATATCATGGTAAAGGGAGGCCAACATCACTAGTACCCATGCAAACTAGTTCCTCTTGAACAACATCCTGTGCCAAGCCAACCCCCATCCGGGACTGAAACCCCTGCTCCACCAATCTAGGGCAACCAAACCCAAGATCAATGCCGCAATGATTAATCTGAAGGTTGAATTCCAACCTCTGTACATCTCAAGGTCTATCTAGGAGTTGACCAAGACAATGGACTCCTGGTCAAGCACCTCATGGAAAGCATCATAGCTAGTATCAGTATCATAGATCACACACTCACCATGTATTGACAATCACAAAATCTACCATACATCCTCCAACATCACTATCGCCTCATCGATAGGTAGGTAGAATGATGAGGTCTCGCTATGCCATTTCTTGCATAGACTATCATCATCGCCAAATGGGTCCGGACAATGGGAATATAGGCGACGTACCACAAACCAATCTCTCCTAGGTGCTCTTGTCGCAACTCAGACAAATCACCAAGTCTAGATAAAATTGTCAACCATTGCTTGTGGGACATCAAAGGCTAGATAACCTCCTACACCCAGGAAGCACACAACGTCAAAATTCGCAAAAAATGGCTAAGTTTGGAGTTTTTATCCCCTAAAATGACAAAAGTGTCGCTATTTACGATATCTTTGCTATAACTCAAATTCCAAACAACGATGTTGGATGCATTCAAATTGCAAATTGATATGTGTCACTAATCACACATGCATCACAATTTGAACTTGGAAAACCCTAATCCTAAATTCCAAATTGCAAGATGTGTCGCTATTTACACTTGTGTCATGATTTGAAATCTAAAACCCTAATTTCAAATCATAAACTACGTCACTATTTACATATCTGTCGCTATAAATCAAAATAACATTGCTGATTCTAAAAGTAGCATCACTATATAGCGACACCATCAAAATTCAAATTTCAAATTGCAATAAATGCACTCAAAAGTCAAAATACAAGTCAAGTTTTAAGTCACATACAAGTGGTCCTGCACCTAGTGGCCTTTGGTACTTGTGAACCCGGTCGGAAATGTGTCATGGAAGCACTCATTGTGCCATTTCATCAGAGGGTCAGAGCTCAAAATGCAAGGATTCTCAAAGGTGTGAATGCAGAAATGAATTGAAAGTGACCCTCCATCACCAATTTATGCCTGCAAATTAGGGTTTTTTGCCCTAATTTAACCTTGATGCTAGGGTTTTTCATCACTTTGACCAATCTTTCCAAATTGAAGCTTATTTTGCATTTTTGGCATATTTTTTTTGCATCCCGAAGCCTTTTCAAACCCTTGGGGCAACATTTAACCTTTGTCAAAAAATCAACCCAAAATTTAAAATTTCTACTCGATTTCTTGAGGGGGTAGAGAACCAACTTAATCCTTCTACTAGGGTAGTAGTGAGGCATCCAATTTTTTTTTGATTTAAGCACCGTTTTTTTAATCCAAAGGGCGTCAGTCTTAGAGCCAATGTAGCAGGTACCTCACTTCAAAGAGGGGAAAAATGTACACTTAATTTTTTTTTGAATAATATCATGCACTCGAATGAGGTATACTAACATCATTTCATCTTAAAATCCATCCTCTTTTTGCTTAATTAATTAAATTTTCTTAGCTATTTAATTAATTGCATCATTTGCATCTATTAACCTAATTAATTTAATTGGGTTAATTCACCCCCTCTCATGCTAACATTTTGTCCTTTTAAATTAAATACATCATGCTATTTAATCAAATCCCTAAAGTCCTCTTATTTAATTAAATAACCCTAAGTTATTTAATTAAATATCATATCATATCCCCCTTTTCATTAAATCACTTTATTTAATGAAAATAATGAAAATCGCCTGATTGCATAATTAACATTGTTTAATTATAAATTACCTAATTAAATCTAATTCCCCCTCACTTGCCTTCCCCTTTTACACAATTAAACATTGTTTTAATTTGCTAAATATCTTTTTTCCCTCACCCATGAAAATATTTCAAAAAATATTCCCTTCTCCTCACTCATTTGAAAATGGGGAATATTCCTTTTCTAACAAACTTTCTTGACTTCTTGAACAAGTTAACTTGTGACCTCTTGTGCAAGTTAAAAGTGTGTTTGTTTAGACAAAGGTGAACCCTTGATTAAATCTCATCATTGATTCTCATCCGTTGATGAGAATCCATGATCCATGCCTCCACCTTCCTCCATCCTTGACCATTGATTAACCTTTTTGATCTCAACCTTCCATTTCTCATTTTCTTTCCTATAAATAAGTCACTATTTGGAGACATATGGATCCATCTTTTAACATCAAACTTATACTGTTAAAATCACTCACACTTACACTCATATTTAACATCTTTTTTAGTTTAATTACTTGCATAATATCTTACCTTAGATGCATACATTTAGCTTATTTGTTAATTATGGTTTCTATCATTTTAGCTTAGAATCCATTTAGATTATCTTTGCATTTGCACATCTTAATCATTTTAGCATAAATTATGTTAAAATAGCTTGCATCATGTTAATCTAGTATTGATCATGTTTCATCACACATCTCATAATGGTTTCACCAGTTTTCTTCAATAAAACTAGTTGAAACAAGCTCATTTATCCATAGGGATTGGGAGAGGGTCACCATTCCACATCAACATGACACCACTCCCGCAATAGGATAAGTTTCAAATGGATTATAGTAGGTATTTTGAAGATTTCATAGTATAGCATGTTAGTTTTAATAAAATGCTTAGTTTAGTTTATTTTGAATGATCTCTATTGGATTGATGTTTAGTGGCATGAATATGCTTCGATTTTTCATGGATCAAGTGTAGTCAACCCATACTAGCCCGTTGATCATAAATTTAATAATAAATATTTTTGCAAAATTTTTAATTTCCCCAAAGTGGCGTGGGTTTTGGGAAGAGCATATTTGGATAAAAAAGCAGATTTAATTGCTTATGACAATATTTGTGAAAAAAAGTAAATCATTTGGGAAATAGTTGATTCATGGAGGCCAATTGGGAAAAAGGAGTTAAAAATCAAGGCATGCAAGATTCTTTCCATTTTAGAGTGGAGTTTTGTGCACCCAACTTTACCTTTTGCATGTGGTTTGCATTAAAGGAAAAATTCTGATTTTTCACTCATTCATTCATGCATGTTTTCTCTCACAGGTTGTGAAAATTCTTCTAAGGCTGAGAAACCAAGGAAGGATAGTCTCCAAGGCTGGTAAACCAAGGAGATTGAGGATCAAGGGAAGTGGTTCGAAGGGTATCCTAGAGAAATTTCATCCTGATATTTCCAGTGTGCTAGAAAGATTTAGTTAGAGCTTTGTTTTCTAGTTGCATGCAGGGGTTTGCTATTGTAGAAGTGTGTTGTGGTTTCATATTTTGGTTTGGCTGTAGGTTGCAAAAAATTAGTATATGTAATGCTCTCCATTATATATATTTCTGCTCATAACAATATATTTTAGTTTGGTGTGTGTTGAGGTTTTTCTTTTTAGTTTGGTGCATGTATTTGCTTCCAATTTCAAGATTTTCCTTTATAATTTGCTGCAGCTGTAGTTCACTGTTATTTTCTGTTGGAGAAATAAATACGATGTAATTTTCATGATAATAACATTAATACAACATCATATGACAGTTGAATACTTTCTTGAGGTATATTTGCATAATTTAATGAATTTTATTTCATGTACCCAATTTCCATTGTTGTTGCAAATTGAATAATCTTTGTAAAATATTATTTAATTGTAAAAATCTGATATTATTTCCAGCAAGGGACATTACATCCATTCATCTTGTGGTACTTAAAATATATTTTTAATAGATTAGGATTGATGGAGCCTTATGGGAAAACCCCTCTCAATGAAAATCATAACTCTAATTTTGATAGGTATTCCACTTCACTTGATCCCCTACTTACATTGATTTTAATGACACTCATCATGAACAAGAAAAATATATAAGAACCAATAAGATCTCAAAATGTTCAACAACCCAATGTAGGGGCAACATCAAGAGACTATCATTCAAATGAATCCCAATCAAGCGTTATGTGTCCTAGCCTAATAGAAAATACTTTGAAACAATGTTAAATTTAAACCATACCAAAATACAATTCCATTCATCTTGAAAATAAGGCAGTCCACCTAGAGAAGAGCTTAGCTAGAGGATAATGGACCATAATATTTTTGAGGTGTCTTATAAAAAATAACAAGAATTTTCCCATCTAAGACAAGTAGAAAATCAATTAGAAATGACAATGATAAGGGAATCTCTACCCCCTTACACAAACAATATAATGAGAATCAAATGAGCCTCACTTAGGGTTATAAAACAAACAATATAAGTCATCAAAAGGGTCAACACTTAAGGCTCTAATTGCCACATTGGTTCAATATATTAGAATGTTGGAAGTAGAAGGATTTGAATAACTCATTCAAAAATCATATCAAATAAATTATAATTCATAAACCCCAAAATGATAGACAAATGTGGATCCTTTTTCCACCACATAGATTGATCTAAACTAGGGAATTTCAAATATTATTTCTTACATGAAATTATATCCATGCAAATAAAACAAATAGTTTATACCTCTTTCAAATTTAATGCCACAATTATACATTAATCCAACAAGTATTATCATATCATATAGAGTAACGTGGCCTCACCTACTTTTCCCTAGTTTTCCACTTATCAAGTATCAACAAGTAAATATAGGATTCTAAAATCAACCTAACTACTTGATTCCTCCCATGGGATCCACTTTTGGAGGGCCACCTTCCATGCATGATCCCTTATGAAGCACCTAGCTTGAATATCTTAAGGAGCCTTTATACTACACACTCAAAAATATGATCTTACCTAGAAAACTTCGCAACCTTCCAAAATTAAATGGGAATAAGAATCCAAACACTTATATAAAGGAGAACATAATTGTATACTCTTGTATTAGGATGCAGTGGTTGCTCAAATATTCCTATAGAATTTAGGAGGGATCACGCTTCAATGGTGTTAACAATTGCTTGAATCCTCAGTCCACTCTTTTAGATAACTCATTAGAGATTTTGTTACTATATTTAAAATGAACCATAGGAGTAGGTAATTCATCAATGCAAAACAAGACAATAATGAATTTGTGGCTCATTTCTTGACTTCATGGTGATAATTCATGTATTCTCCAACCAACACACCACACATGGATCACTGTGATTTATGTGATATCTTTTTGTATGCCCTAAATAGGGACACATGAGAGGAGGTCTAGAGCTCCCATATAAGTACCACAAAGAGGCCTGGTAGAATTAGTCATGTTGTAATTAATAATGGAATAATAGCATATGAAATCAATAAAATATTGGTTACCTAGAATGAAAGAAATAACAAAAAATAGACAATAATAAAATAAACCTTTGGATATAAATATTTTAAAGAGAAAAAAAAGTGCCATGATTGATGGAACTATATACATCCTTCCAATTAAGAGTAATGGTAGAAATAACAATTGAAATTGTAGTAATAATTGCATGGGAAACAAGATGTTCAAAAAACTAATTATACCCTAGGAATAATTATAACAATTCAAAAATAATAATTTCTTTGACAAAAATGAGTACGCTCCATATCATAGACCTAGGAATTAGAATCCCATTTTTTTCTTTTTATATAATACTAGATACATGCCACATGAACATGTAGGGATTATAGTAGATTCATTTTGAGACTTCCCAAGTAACAAATTCCTTTTCATAGTTATGTTCCTCCACTTGTAAGACATATAAAATAATACAATCAAGGGCTAAGTGCTCCTAAAAACTCAAATTCAAAGATTTATTAGAAACCATTTCCACCCACCAAATAGATAATATGATACAATTTTAATCCTTCAATTGATCAACTGCTGTCTCTAACCTAGAGGAGACAAAATTCACAAGCCAATTTCAAATATAAGGACAAAAAAAAAAATGTTATGTTTGTAGAATATGTACAAGAAAAATATCAAAAACCCCATGTAGTTCAAAAAATATAACACAATGGACACAAAATTTCTATGGTACATTTGATTCCATATTTAATTGACCCTTATGACCTTATAGAGTATCGTAAGAAAACAATCACAATATTTTGGTAAATACAAATCTCAAGGAACTCTCCATCCCATTGAGTAATTTTTATGGAGATAATTAGGGTGAAATGTCTCAATCACAGGGCCTCCAAAAGATAAAATAAATCATGTGGGCCATAATGAATATTGGGTGGTGGATTTAAATTAGTTTCCATTATAGATATATGAACAAATGCTTAATATAAGTTGATTTGCGCCATAGTAGATCAATATCAATTGATTGAGAGGGTCAACAAAGTTGATGAAGTTTGGGAGAGTGTTGGAAAAATATTAATTTCGCATGAAAGTCCTTCAAATGAATAGGGTTCAAGATTCATTTGATAATAGGGATGGATAATGATTTTTAGACCATCATATGTCACTTTAGAATCAATGACTAGAACAATCTAAAATATGCCAACATTTTCAAGGCTCAAAAATTCCTAAAAGTGCAAGGATGCATTCTAAGGTAAGACCCACCATAGGGTCAAGCATGATATATATTAACATAAAATAATATGATCCAAAGGTAAAAATCCATGATATATCTTTGGAATATCAATCATGATTGGACCACTTGGAGGGATTTTGGCATGACCATAGGATTGAGTGCTTTTGAAAGGTTAGGATGGTGAGTAGGGAGCTAGGAATTGGTGTGAAATCAAAATATTGGGGATGGATGGCCTATATTACTAGGCAAACAATTAGTTTTCATGGGCCTTTGGCTTGTTGATTCAACATGATGATGGGGAGAGTTATGAGGCTAAACATTCATAAAAGGAAGGGATCCATGGGCTAAGAAATACTTTGAAACAAATTGAAATTTGTATCAAAATATTTTTGAAAGGGCTAAGGATTTAGACTAATTTAATAAAAAAATGTCCAAAATACCACCAAGACACTAGAAACCAAAAATATGGTTTCCATAAACATAATAATATCCGTAACTCAAACATGGAGCTTGGGTCAAAGGGAATGATTTGAGACTTGAAGAAATGAAACCTATGGGCTCAAGATGGATCCAAAATTTGAAAAAATTAATTAGGAGAAACTTGATAGATCCATATATGTCATCATAGATAAATTAAAGGGTGTGTGTATGTGGAGAATACTCTATACCTAGATAAAAAAAGAAATAATCTAACTACTAATCATTGTGGCTAAAAGGGAAGATAACAACCTTTTTGCATATCGATACAAAAGAATATAATTAACAAATTTTATTTTAACAAAAAACACTATTATAAATTTTCCATATGTAAAAATAGAAAATACATAAATTTAGGTGTTTAAAAGCAATGCATATATTTCATAGACAATAATAATAATATAAACATGAAATATGCAAAATTACATTTTTCATAATAACATGAATACATATTTATCTATAATCTCTTAAAAATACTTATTGGGATGAGATTTCAAAAGCAAATTAGACTTGCAACCAATATTGGCCATGAGTTGAGCTACTATTTCATTCTCTAACAAGATATTTAATAAATCTTAATAATTGGTTTTACAACATGCAAATATGTAGCTTGGAATATTTTTCACATGGATTTTGAAGAAAAAATGTTTATTTTAATCTCTTAAATAAAATGTGTAATCATTCAACAAAGATATACAATTTGTATGGTAACAATTGGGAATTATTTTTGAATTGCACAAGTTAAGAGGATTGAATTATTACACAATGAAGGCCTCATAACAATGTATAATCAATTTTTCTTGATGAATTTAAAGTATCATTGGATCAACATGACACAACTAATAATAATAAAAAAATATATATGAATAGAAAAAATATAAATATTTGAGAAAATCATCATATAAATATTCAAGAAAATAAAATCATAAGAATGCAAAGAATTAAGTGACATCTAAAATATTTGGTAAAAGTGTGAAATCCCACCAAAAATGAAGAGACCACCTTACAATTACTTCCAAATGAATCATATGAAATGTGCAGTAGGAATAAAGATGAAATCTAAAAAGATAATATTGAACATTCAACACAAATTAAAAACTAAGAAAAAATTTATATACCATTTGTTTATTATTTTTTATAGCACATAGATAATAGCTAGCTAGGATCAACCATCTTCGTTGTGAGTGTAAACAATGAGAAATCTCAAAGGATAAAACTATAGAGTAGTGAGAAGAAAAAATAGAAGTGATTTCTCTAAAAAATGTTTGACAAAATTCCTATTGTGAAAGATATTCTAGTTCCAAAGTGGTGGAACAATCTCTTTCAATGTGGAAGTTACAATAGCTATCTAGATTAATTAGATTAAAATAATCGATTAATCACTAGATACATTTAAAAAATTGATTGATTACTAGATAAATAAAACATACCTTTTATAAGGAACTACTAATGAATAACTCTTGTAGTATTCTTTATTGTAGCAAGACCTATGCACATGGTCTAGATGAAAATAATAAAATGAGATGATTTTGATAGAGTCAACTGTCCTTAATTGAGGTCACAAAAATGTGAATACATAAAATGAATCATAGCATAAAAATTCAATATGCTAATCAAGTGGATGTTTATATTAAAATTTGGCCAATCACTTTCAAGCATTAAATAAATTAAATTACAATATTTTTTATAACTACTACATGAAAAGAGTCTTAACAAATATAAGTTATCAGGTTATTGATATATGCCATGTGTGTGGATGAGAAAATTAACATTTTTATTTTAACATGGAACTTAAATATTTAGTCTCTTTGGTATAAAAAGATATATGGAGAAGACCATTTCATTGACCAAATAATCTTGCTTTTATTTTTATGATTCATTTTTCCATGTAGGCTTTTATATTTATTCACTTAAATATTCTGTTGCATGTTTAATCATCAACCTCCTTAGCCTCTCCCTTTTATTTGATCAAAGGGTAGAGATTAAAATTCTACACACGTGTGATAAAGACCATGGGATGTGTAATTGGGACATGTGATTGATTTCACACGTGTGAAAATCACACTTGAATGTGGGATTTGACAAGAGAGAGGATTAACATGTGCAAAATGGAGGGTGATGAATTTATAGATTAAATGCTTGATTATGATTTTATAGAAGGATGTGGCAAGTGATTATTTATTCAATTAATTAGTTTTAGTTAGTCAATCATTTGAGAGTGATTTTTGGGAGAATTAAATAAATAAGATGTATTTATTTAATATTTGGAGGAAAGAGATGTGAAGGGTGAACTTATTTAAATAAATATGAATTTATTTAATTAATTTTGAACTATAGAGGAAATAGGGATAAATGATTAATTAATTAAATAAATGATTGATGTTGATTAATGACCAAAAGATGATTAAGATGATTAATTAAATAATTAGATTTATTTAACTAACATTAGAATTCCCACACTAGTACTAGGATAAAATTCAATTTGGTCAGATGATGAGTTTAGGTGTCAATAGGTACAAGGCATATTATTGGAAAATAGATATTTCTAGGTTAAAGGAATATACTTTTATAAGATCTTTTCTACTATAGCTAAGTTGAAGTCTATTAAAATGTTGTTATATATAGTTGTGGCTTTTTATTTTGAAGTGGAATAGATGAATGTTAAGACAACATTCTTATATGAAGATTTAGAGGAAATATATATAATTCAATATAAGGAAGTCAAAGGAAGGGGTAAAAATAATTTGGTTCATAAATTGTAAATGTCTTTATATGGGTTGAAGAAGTCACCACATATTTGGTATTGATAGTTTGATTCATATAGATTAGAATTAGGTTTTGTAATGGGTCAAGGTAAATATTTTTTACTATTTAAGTAGGTTAGTGATTAAATTTTAATCATTATTTTATATGTTGATGATATGATATGTGTCTATTGCCGGTATTGGCATGGTGTGATGGTTTATAGGTGGCATTGTTGTTCTTGCCACCAAGTTTCAAACCCTGTTGGGGTGGTATTGTTGAATGGTTGAATTCCAGTTCATAGCTCTGGTCAAAAGCATTTACCCCTTGAATAAAAAAATATATGATATGTGTTTGTTTCCATGGTGATAGTATCCCTTGATATAGAAGTGTTATGCTTGTAGATGTTGATAGAAACCACACTAAGTGCATTTCTCCTAGATGTAAAAATGATACCAAGATAGCTATGACATGAGATGACACTTCCAAGGAAGATTGAGTGGATGGATATATGATGGATAATGATTTATGGGAAGGATTAGATTAAAGAGATGCGATATGTTAGATAATGGATTGGATGCTAAAACATAGGTGGATGAAAGGATGGGTTTTCGACATCATGAGGAAATGGCACGAGGGAAAATATTTTCACACACCATGATGAACATTAGGATTTTAGATTTGGATGGGGTTTGGGATGTTGGGAATTATATGGGGAAGAAGGTTTCCAAATTTTAGGATGTAGAATTTTTATGATGGGGATGCTTGGATTTAAATGGAGAGATTTTGGTTACGATTAGGGATAAGGATTTTGGTATTTAGAATGGGGATAAGAATTTTGATATTTATATGGGGGAGTTGGGATTACTAATTTGGGATATAGGGATCCAATTTATGGATTTAAGATTTTGAGGATGGGGATCCTTAGATTTATATGGGGAGACTTAGGATTGAGATGGGGGATACAGATGTATAGATTTTGGGATGGATGTAGATTTAAATACTCTTCTTGGATTCATTGATTTTTTCTTTGAAACTTTCATTTTTTTTGTGCTTCTATTGTGAATGGTGGGTTTATGTGGCCTTTTGGATTCATTTTGATTTTGGATCATATTTTCTTTGTAAGTGTATTTCAATATGTTGTAAAATGGTTATCCTTTGATTATTGTGGATTCATTGCTTCATAGGTATGTGGATCCAAATTTCTTCCAAAAGAAATGTTATTGCCCCATATAGAGAGATTATCTTGACAACCCATGAATTGGGTGATGAGTTCATCATTTTAGAATACATCCAATGATGTGTACATTTTTTGAGCTTTATTAGGGATTTGTGGTAATGAATTACTAAGGTTGATAAAAGGATTAGTAGAAAAGGTGTAGGAGTGATAGACATAATGAGGTGGATGAAAGGATTGGGAGAAGAAATCTCATGATAGAAGTGGGAGGTACCTTTTTTGATGTTGGAATAAGTTTCCTTAAGAGTGGTGAAGGTGTAACCAACACCTTTATCATGAGATTTGTAGTTAATTCCCTAAGGTCTTAGATTTTTAATTTTTATTTCCAATATTCCTCACTCATGAAGTAGTAACCATTTTACTTGATAATGCATGTTTTGAAAAATCAAATTGGTGGTGGGATACTTGTTGATTTGGAAAGACTATGTGAATCTAATTGTATATGGGTAAGTAGTGATAGTTTCCTCAACCATGAGAAAGTTTGATAGTTTGGGATGGGTTTGATATATAGGAAGTTGGATCTTGAGAGGATTTATGATGATGGAAGGGATTGGTAGGGACGCTTGGATTTTGAATTGGATGAGGACATGTGTGGGCATGATTTGGAGAAAGATCTTGACATAGATGGATTTTCTTGTATTATATGAGGGAAGAGTGATGTTTTATGTTTTCAAAAATAGGTTCATGGATGAAATATTTGATATGCACACATAGATAAAGGATGAATTTTTTTAATTTTTGTGGATATTGTCCATATAAATAATTTGATGGATGTTGGAGTGATGACCATATAGTCACTGAGACATTTAGATGGAATGGGATTAGTGATGTTACATGATAGAAAAAAATTATTTTCTCTTTGTGGTTTATGATCATTTACAAATAGTATTTGAAGGATATCCATGATAGTGATATTGGTTTCAATTGGTGTTTGGATGAGATGGTTTGCAATGTAGAGGTTTGGAGGATAAAGGACTAGATAGGAGATGGAGGATACATGTCACTCACATGATAGGAAAATTTTGGCTATGTATGGGTGAAGAAATCCTTGGATTAAAGATGGATTTCCATTTTCATATAATCCATAAGCTTGACAAACAAACAAGTGATTAGGAGTGGAATAATGACTTGTGCTAGCCAATTCTTGGCCTTGATAGTTGATGGGATGGAAATTAAATCTTTTGGTACAATTGATTAGGGAAATATCATCTAAGGATTAATGAGTGATATTTTTTTCCATAATAATCTCATTATTTTCATAAGGCTTATATTATTCTTGATTGAAAAAGCTAGCATCATCATCATCAAAGAAGGGATTTTTGGTTTGGTGTTGAGGAGACTCATCAAAATAAAATGGAGTCATGATTTTTAGATTTGGATTTAATATATATTTTATGGGATTGGATGGTTGGATTATATTGGATTGGAGTGGATTGAATCTTCATATTTATTTTTATATCAAAATATCTTGTGGTTCATTTGCAAAAGATTAGATTTTGGAATTGAAAAGATTAGATTGGAGGTGGATATGGAGGTTTGATTTTAATTATGGTTTCAAAGAATAAAAGATAAAGGGCTTATGACGGTGTGATTGGATTGAATTTATAATTTTTAGGATAGGAAAAGATCCTAATCAATAATTAATTTTGAATTTTAGATTACTATACTTGGGATAGATAAAGTTACTAAGTAAGTTTGATTTTGGATTGCCAACTTAAGGTTGGAAAAGGTATTAAGAAAAATTTCTTAAGATTTGATGATTAATATTAGGGAATTGATCTTTAATTTAGTTTTTATTTGATTGAATTTGATTCAAGGATGGTTGATTTATGATTGGGATTGGGTTAGATGAGGGGACATGATTCAATTAATATTTCCTAGTATTCTAGGTTTTTTGTTTGATTTGGAATCAATTACCTAGGGTTTTGGATTAAGAATGAGTATTTAGAATTGGATTATAGATTAGGATTGGATTTGGAATAGGTCAATTTTAGTATTGGAATATGAGGCTTTATTATGAATTGAATTTTGGATTTAGAGTTAATGATTGATTATGGATCAAGGTTGAAGCCCTTGGGATGATTGTATTTGATTTATTTTCTACACTTAGGATAAGAAAAGTTACTAAGGATTATAGTTTGATGATTATAATTAGGATATGAAAATTTAGTAAGGATTATAGTTTGATGGTTATACTTATGATAGGAAGGAATATAGTTTTATTATTATAAATACGATAGGAAAGTTCCTAAGGAAGGATTGGATTTGGTCATATTTAAGGTCTTGATATTTATTATGTTTTATATTTTGATAGGTAAATGTTATGGCTGAGTTTGTTTGATTGGTGATTTAAATTAGGGATTGGGGATGATAGATTGGATCATGTATTAGATGGGGAAATTTGATTAGGATTTTTGGAATGAAGATGATGGAAAGGATTATGATTAGGGTATAATGATTAAAGTATGGATTTTATGGTTTGGATAAGGATAAGGGGGCAAGGCTATGAAAATTTGGTTTATTATTTTATTTTGATCCAAATTTTGATTTGAATTCACTATTTGGAGGTTGATGTTTGATGATTTATGGATAAAATATTGGATATTTTATATTAAAAGGGGAGAGTGAAAGGTTTAAACAATAAAACATTCCAATAAAAATAACAACTTATATTGATACAAGTAGGTATATGGATGATTGCAAGCCCACTAATATGCTTTGTCTAGGTGTGGCATGTGAAGCCCATGATGAGGCACTAACCATTTATCACACAAGATTGATCTATGGTTCAAGGGGAAAGCATAAAGAACCTACAAACACATTTCCAAGGGCACATGGTGAGTAACTTCTCATTGCAATTTTTGGACCAATGGATTACAATCAAACATGGTTGATAGTTATTATTTAGGCTTGCATAAGGTTGTAGGTGATGCCCTTGATATAATTGAAGGTACATGATGCCTAACTCTATGAAATGAAAGGATATTTATAATGAGATAGTACAAGAGGTTAACCCAATCTCCATCACTTTGTAAGGTATAAAGTTATTATAATCTTATTAATCTTATTTATATCACACTTCCTCTTAGTGGGAGAGTCTTTTGAATTTATACCAACTTTGCATACCCTACCAATTAATGTGAGTTTGGACTATCTTCTTGGTGAAAATATAAAAGGAATTCCCATTAAAGGAATGTTATGTCATAAAATTGCACCCTTATGCAATATCACATTAGATTAACCCTCACTTTGGCTTAATAAGATGATAATGCAAAAACCCGCCTTCCTAGCCTTCATTTTTGTCCCTGCCTTATCATTTTCTATTGGTGCAAGAATTTTTGTCTGGGACACTTCCACATTGAGTAGATTCCCATGCACCATGCGAACATCCCAAAAATATTCCTGCTTCTGTGGCCATTGGGACATTACACTGTCACATGCCTATGAAGTGTAATACCTCTACAATTGTAGGCATGCCCAAGAATGTCTTTCTTGCATGCAATTTAACCATATTTTCCCCTCACCCTCATTCTATTCACTTATTAAAATTCAATCTACCACTCTCTCATTCTAAGAATTCATTCTCATATTCTCTTCAATCTAGCTCTCTTCTTGCAGCCCCACCTTCCATTCTTACAAGATCAAACTCTTCTACACCATGTTCTTGCATGATTATATCAAGCTCTCAAAGAATCACTCTTCCTCTCGAATTCACCAAGCTCATTGGAAGGGGGGTAGCATTTATTTTCATAGCATTTTCATTCTTATTGATTAAAATATTGTTATCTTGCATGTTCTACACCTTGTCTTTCCATTTACTTATCAATATTTTTATATTCATTGCCTATTTGGTTGTTCATGGAGGTGGAAACACTAAAGTGGGGGTTTGACTAAGTAAAGCCTTGAAAAACAACCCCAAATTTTTTCTTGTTTCTATGTGTGTAGGATTTCCATGAGGCGCTTGTGGGAGGATTCATAGTTTGACCTACCTTGAGTTCATCCCTTTACTTCCACTACTAGTTATTTCATTAAATAGTTTATATGCTTGTTATTTAGTATTCTTATTATTGTATGTTTCCTACATTTCTTGCATTTTTTTTTAGCTTAGTAAAACTAGTAAACTTTAGCTTTCAAGTAGTTATTAGATCCTAAGTGTTTTTGGTGGTTGAATCTATCTCTAGTCTGTACGAGACACCAATACACCATTGAGATGATAGCATGCTATGCTATTGTCCTTGGTATACACTTTTTTCCTCTAGCTAAGATCCTATTTGTCTATCTCTTGAGACCTTTGAGGTCTATTCACTTAGCTTCTAAAGTTCCCATTTCACAAAAATTATAAAACCCAAAATAATTGCATAAAATCTCCCTTAATTGTCTTCCATCATTTGAGCTTTTCTCCCTGAGGCAATAGAGAGCTATTCGCTCCTTGTAGACTCTTCCCTATCCTAAAGAATCAAGAGTAGTAGATCCTCTCCATTAAATTTTGGTGAACTTGACATGAACTTTCTTTCTCCTTGTATTTGTCTCAAAATTTTTCTTCTCTCATGTTGGGACATGTAGCTGATAGTGTGTTGTGATGTTATGAGCTTCATGACCTAATATACTACCTCCAAGAAAATTTTAAGGAGCTATAGAAACATAGATATGGGGTCTAGAAGGTTCAATCCTCCTTGTCAAGGTCTGAAGTTTGAGGAGTTTACTATGGGACTCATGGCTGGATTCTCCCTTCCCCATGTTGAAGCCCACACCCCTCTCACTTCTCCCTAAAAATATTCCTCTTCCTTAGAGGAAGCTAATCTCAATGTTACTATAGAGTAGATTCACTCTTTTGAATTGAGGCTTGAAGAGATCACAGGGTTCCTAGCAAGAGAGGATGTCTATGCTCAAGCAACTCATGTGGTCATTGGTTTGAATCATCTAATAATGATTGATCAAAGAGGTTTAGAGCTCCTTTGAGGAATAAAAAATATTTTAGAAACTCATGTCCCTTCTTACACCTCCATCTTAGGCAATACCCAAGATGTTCAATTAGAGATCACTAGTCAATAGATGGATATCCCAATGCCTAGAGCATCTATTTGCATGGATGACATGGTCCCCTCTATCAATATTGCTAACACCACCCTCAAAACCGAGAAAATTCATATAATTAAATTAAATTGGGTTCCTCTGGGTTTTCAGGGTTCTTCATTTGGAGCTCAAAATATCCCTATTTTTGGTGTTGGTGCTAGTGCCTCTATTGGTATTGGGGTTGGTGCTTTTTTTGGTGCTAGTGGTGGTTCCATTATTCATTCTTCATCCAATGAACCTATCCTTAATTCTCTCTTATAAAACATGGGATGAATGTATTCTTAGCTAGAAAATTTGGCTAGCTTATCTTCTTAGCCAATGTTCCAACATTTTTGTCATTGTAGTCCTTTATCTATTTCTATTTTTAACACTCCCATTCCTCAGGGGGTGAAAACTCTAAAATTTGAGAAGTATAGTGGATGTGGGGACCCATATAATCACATCATCATTTAATTCCATGTGTATGTATTTCTTTCATAATGATGCACTTGTAGCAAAACTATTCCCGTGTTCTCTTAAGGATGCTGCTTTGGAGTGGTATTGCTCCTTGCTTGATAATTTTGTCTTCTCCTTTGATCAACTTGTAAATAAGTTCCTCCATTAGTTTCAGGCTAACATTAGGATAAAGGTCACATTTATTGATCTTGTCTAGTGTAAGCAAGGACCTCATGAGAAGGTGACCAATTTCAAAGCATGATATTAGGACCTTTTCTCTCAAATCTCCTATGCCTTGCCTTATTTTGATGTGCAAAGAGTTTTCATCAAAAAATTGTAGTAGGCATGCAAGATAAGTTTTTGTTGATGAAATATCCATCCTTTGTGCATCTGTGTACTGATTTGTATGAGTACCAACAAATGGTTTCACAGTATGGGGATTCATCCTCTCACTTGCATCACAATGGCTAAGCAACCCTACTAGTCTTTGGCAAGTCTAGAAAGAAAAAAGCTATGGCGAAAATGGTATCTATTCCTAGAGATAAAAAATCTATAGGATGAAATAGAATTTTCACTAAATTATCAAAATCTTATAGAAACATCTTGTAATTTTTTTAAAAGATGGAATAATAACTTTTCCAAATACTAGACCATTTTCTAAGTTGTATCCTTAGTGGTATGATGCAAAATGGTTCTATCAATATCATTAGGTATTGGTTCATGACACCAAGAAATGTGTTCATTTGTATCATGTGATTCAAGACCACATCGATAATGAGATAATATAAATCGATGGTAGGAAATAGAGCTCAAACAAATATGCAGTGAAGCCCAACAACTAGCTATAGATCTACATAGATCTGTTCCTGTCTCATTTCACTAATCCGGTAACTCTTTCTTCTGAATTGACTCCATATAAGTATGTGAACTTAGTCTCATTTAATCATATTTCTCCTTCAGATCATGTGAATGCTATTCTTGATATTACATTTACCTCACACGATCTACCTTTGAACAAGGAGCCCTCTTTGTTATACATTCCCACTCGTATTAATGATAATGTTATAATAGGTGTTATGGTTGATCCTTCAAGTTGAGTGAATGTCATTATGGAAGAAACACTCTTTATAAACAATTTACATGATAAGTACGATGAATCATAGGCTATTGTTTGCACACACGATGGGTTTTCTATTGCTCCTATTGGCTCTATTTCTTTGTTGATCCTAGTAGGACCTAAAAGCTTAGAAGTCCCATTTGTTGTGATTCCTAAGTATGAATTGTTGAAAAAGAGGCTAGGAATTCCATGGTTGGCCTCCATGAATGTAGTTTCCTTGGTAGTCCAAAAATTTCCAAAGTTTCCCCACAAGGGTACTGTGCATACTATCTAAGATATTGGATATAAACTACTAGTATTGTGTGGGGGCCATTATCCCTTGACCACTTTTGGATCACCCATATTGGACCCCTACTTATTAGAGGGGATATTTATATAGAGCTTATTTTAGGTATAAAACAAGAGGCTTAGTAACTAAGAGTGGTTTTTCTCTGTCTAGTCAAGCTATCTCCTTGAAATCCTCTTTACATGCACAACAATATACTTTTTCCTCTGCCCCTCCAAAGGGTAAGGACACACAAACTCTTTCCCTTAGTCCTTCCCCCTCTTCTTATGTTCCTTCTTCTTCTTCACCTTCTTCTTATTCCTCCCAACCTTTGGTGACATCTTTCGTTCTTTCTACTATGCCTAACATAGGAAAAAGAAATGTGCCTGCATTGTGGAGGTTGAAGCCTCATGTTTTTCAGCTTCTAGTTTTACCCACGATGCCTTGACCCACACTTTATGGCAAGGGGAAGAATTATTATGTGATTATTCCTATTTCTCAACCTTTGAGGCCTCCCCTTGCTCCTCCACTTTCCCCCAAGGCAAACAAAGGAAAGGGTCCCATTGTTGAGACACCTATGTCTCTTTCTATCTTTATGTATCCTCCACTTGATCCTCCTTAAGAGTCCACCCTTCCACTAGAAACAATTATCAAGGTTTCCCCTCTGATAGGATAAGATCCCTCAAACCCTTCTCAGGTAGCACCTTTCAATTCCAATAAGCACCATGTAACCAGCCTGTACACAAGTGTAAGTGGCAATGGAAGGTCTTGGCTAAGGAGCATGCTGCCATGTAGAAACTTAGTGAGGAATATTTTGTCTCCATTGCTTATGTATATGCTTCCTATTCTTTCGTACTTCCCATCACCTTTGTTCTTATTTTAGTTTCATCAGTGGACCCCAATGAACCTCACCCCAAAAGGGTGCAAATGTTCATCACTCCTTTTGTGGAGCAGTCTCTTATTACTTCTCTTCTTAATCTTCCTCCTTTTCTACAACTCATGGACATGAATTCCATGAAGGTGGTGTCCTCTATGGCTTCGTTTGCTTCTCTTGCCTTTGCTTCACTTGTGAGGACTTCACTTCATGTTCTAAATCATAAATTAGAGGATGGCCTCAAATTGAGCGATGGTCAAAAAAAGTTTTCTTCATCTCTTGAGTCTTGTTTTACCCTAGCCCACACTATCCTTGTGATAGAGGCAACATCTACTACCCCAGAGTTTGTCATTGATCCTCTTCCAAAGGATGCATGGCACTAACTCTTAGGTGTATTTCCCTCCTTTTATTCAATTTTGACATGCCAATCTTGAGAAGTGCATGTTCAACTCATTGGAGGAAATTATGACTCTATCTTTGAACTTTGCTAGGTTGATGAATTTAGTCTCATAGGAGCTTGATGACAAAGACATCGAGGGCCTTCTTCCTTAGCTCTTATTGTAGGAAAGTTAGATGGTACCACCCTAGCTATCCCTCCCCTACAAGATCGTCCTACCTCCCCATATGATGATTTAGATTGGGAGTAGGATGATCTACTGGTGGAGTAGGATTAGAGCATCACCTTCTTCTTTATCTTTATATTAGTTTTGTGTGTTTGTATGTGTTCCACTATGCTTTCCTATTTATGTTTGTTCTCTCACTTGGAGGACCCTTGCTACCACTATAGTGTTTAGATACAGGAGATAAAATATGTTGTACACTTCCTCTATTTGTACCATCATTCTTCTATGTGTTGTAAATTTTGGCTTTCACATTAGGGAGGATGCAAAGTGTTGGGGCATTTAGAACTCTTCCATGTTGACTTAATATTTTATTTTTACTTTTTCTTCATGTGCTCTTCTTCCCATTTTGGTATATTTGGTGGTTGATGAAAGTTCACGTATATACTATCTATTATTTCTACTATCTATATCTATGCATAGTTCTAACCTCAAATAATTAGGCCCCCCTATGCTCTTGATTTCTTCATCTTCGCTTTCATGATATTGTGGTTTCTATGTATTGTCCCTTGCATGAAAACATCCCTATTAAATATCAAATTTGCACCCTTTCTAGGTTGTAGAACTTAGGACTTTGGAGAAATATGGAAAATATTCAAGGTTGTGGGTTACCTAAAGCAAAAAAGAACATCTAGAGTAAGCTGACTCTTACAGTGTCACCTAAACTACTACTAAAATAATGCTTTTTTGAGGAAAGAGTAAGAAGGAAACATGAAATGAAACCTATACTATGGGTGATGAGCCAAAATGATCCCAAGCATAATACTATTGTTTTTACACACCAAAATGATCAAAAACTTAAACAGTGGCTTACAAAACTCAAAACTTCATATATCTTTGCATTAGTGCTTCATAACTAGGCTAAAAACGTCAAGGAGAACATCTAGAATGATGTAAAAAATGTCTTCACAACTTAGACTCTCTCCTAAACTAGCTCAACACATGTTATGACCTACAATAGTTCATATTAATTGTGTAAAGGAAAAGAAAATAGGACAAAATCAAAGGGAAAACAATTCCACCATAAGATTTCATCAACCATTTAAATTGTTTTCACAATAAAATAGCAAATGAGAAGGAAAAATAGATTATCTTATTGATTAAAAAGGTGTTACAACTATTGTACGTGCTTGTAAACGAGCTACACAATACAGTCTTTTCTCTATAGAGGACTCCAAAGGTCACAAGGCAGATGAAAGAAAATAATCAAAACTGAGTACAAAATGATTCAAGTGACTATCCACTCTTTGTCCAAATACACCAAAATAGGACCTAGAACCTTCCTGGGCATATACAATAATAAAGCAAAAAATATAGCTCCTATGTCTCCTCCAAAAAGGCTCCAAAGTGCTAAAAAGGTCAACTTTAAACAAGTACATCATGAAGGCATAATAAATCACCTCCTATATACCCTCATTCCCTCCAAAAGGTGAGTAAAGTGCCTACATCTTCTCCCTTGGTTGACCAATTGCTTCAACCATCTCCTAGATGTTTGTAAAAGCATAAAAACTTAATTGTACCTCCCTTGAAAGAATAAACATTAATTTATTTTGCATTACAAGTAACATTAACTAAGTGATTTATAATTGGACCACTTAGATAAATGTTTTACATTTCCACAACAGATGCAAAATAAAAGCATCAACTCAACAATGCTTGAAGGTTAATACAAGAGTCTCATAAGTGTAAAAGGGAACACACCCTAATTATTAGGCATATGACATAAGGTGAAGGTATTAATTCATTTGCAATATGTTAAAACAAAAGGAAAAAAATCCTTGAGTTACGTTGGCATAGTTAGGGTTGAAACCCTAAAGATAAAACCAAGCTAAAGAGAAAATAATGCATTTCATTCTTCACCTTGAACTTTGCTGGGTACCACCATAGGATTTTGATGGAGCTCTGCAATTTTGTTTGAAGACTTCATTTTCTCAAATACTAGTAAGAATCCACTCTCTGTATTTGTCAAACTCCTCTTTCTATGAGAAATGGTGAAACTCTGTTGAAAAATTCATAGTTTTTATTGTGCTAGGGTTTGAAGAATGAAACCTTTATTCATGGCTTCTAAGTAATTCACCGTGGCCTCCTCTCTGTCTTCTATTTGCTGGGTTTTCTCTATGAAAGCAACTATTGCATGATTTCCTTGCTCTGATCGTAATGCACATTCATGCTCGATGCTTCTCTTATGCAAAAAATTGAAGATTTTAACAAAAAGGCCACAGGCTGTGGCTTGCACTTTGCACATTCTTTGCATTTTCTTGGTATTTTTACATTTCAACATAATGAATTTGTGTTTCAAATGCATATTCTATGCATTTTCATTAGGAAATAAAGAAAAAATTCCCACAACCTCATCTATTTGTAGGTACTAGGGCTTTTCCTCATTCTTTTCTATTGACTTTAAAATCATGAGCATCCTCTTTATTTCTTGTGATGCCAAGTAGCAGTGACCAACAGTGTCATAATCACCTTGCTGTTAAAAAATCATGTAGGATTATAATATGAATGAGACTTCATGAGAGGGTGGACAGTTGAAACAAGAGCTATCTCAGTCAACTTTTCCACAAGAAATTGCTGCCCCACGAAGGAAAAAATGGTTTGAAAAATGATTCAATGCCATTACATAGTATAGGTATAACTCAAAACTCTACACATCTTTTCCATTCCTTTATGAACACTACACCATTGGCCATTTTAAATGACTATAGTTGTTCTTTAAGCATTTAAATGACTCATTCAATTTTTATTAGTCCAAGATTGTCCTAAAATATGCCTTTTTCCATCATCTACAAATTGTCTCTATACTTTGTGACTGAATCTTCCCACTTCTCTTGACATTGCAAAATCAAAAAATTTTATAGTAAAGGAAAAAAATAGGTCCATTAGCTCAAAGTTCAATGACAACATAACCATATTAAAGAATTCTCAAACATCTCCTCCGCAAATACAAGTATTTTGTACATGTGAGAAAATTTTGAATCTGAGTCAGCAAAAGACTAGATGTTTCTCAGAAGTATCATCTTGCTAATTCCCTTTCATTTTTCTAAGTTGTTGTTCTTGCATCATTCATTGATGTAAAATTTATAACTTGGTGACTTATAGCATGATCTATCATTCTCATCTCTTAATTTATGATTGCCTTATGCATATGGAGTTTGATCTTTATGCTCACTATCATTTCCATTTATTTGTATGAGTAATGTACATCATACACTTGAATTGTACCCTTCATTATCATAGTGGTCTATCCCTCCAATCCATTGCCATCCAACATAGATGTTTCCATTTCATAGATATCATTGCAATGTGATGATGTCCTTGAGTTTGTCATTTTATCTCCATGTTGTCTTCACTTGTGTATGCCCGAGTAAACTCTTGCATGGAAAGATTATGATAATATTTAGAGTTCCCTTAACCATGTTAAACTCTTTTCTCTTCAAGATAGAAAAGATTTTATGTCCAACTTTAAGACCTCCACAAAAGTAGCCTACAACTCTGTCCACCAAGAAGCTTGATCTGTATCTCCCCCTAGCACTTAAATCTTCACGATGCATTTAGTCCCTTAACATCACTATCACTCTTTGAAACTCTATGTATTTCTAGCTCTTCTAGCTCCGCCCTTGAGATTTCACAGTTAACAAGCACTTATGGATGAGAGGACTGTGATTATTTTTTGTCAGTATTACCATTCCTCTTCATAGTACCAAACCAATGTGATCATCATACATACGAATATATTTTATTCTTGTCTTTCTTTCAATTGTCAACATGTTATCAACAAGAATATCCTCTAAATTGTCTTTCTGACTATTGCAATGCATAAGATCACTCCCTCCAATTCATATTGAATCAATTGAGTAGCTATATGTCATTTATAAAAGTGAACTACTAGCTCACTATCATGAGTGATGTGTACTTGTTCAATTGATTTATAACGAGATGAAGTTATATTTCTATCCCTCTTAAAGCACAAGGGGGAAGTATGCTGGGCTAAACCCTTGTGGGAACCCATTTCACTCCACATGCTATGATATCAAATGCAGATAAGATTTGGCCTATATCTGCACAGTGAACAAACATGTTAGATAAAACAAAGCATATGATAGATGTTTATGATAGCCTTTTTGTTTTCTTGGACATTTGTGATATGCAAACTATTTCAATGATTTATGAGGATTAGACTATATGTTTGTGGATGTTTGCATATGTAATGATATGTGATCCTGAGTTCTAACAAAATATCTCTTACATGCAAGAAACCTTGGATAATTGGAGACAACTTCTAGAGGCTGGACATATAGGAGAACTAAAACAGGTGCAACAATTTAACTTGATAATTGGGACTCATCATTTAGGCAATGACAAATCCCCTTTTGTTCCATATGCATTTTCTTTTATGGATTTATAAATGTATAGTTTATTCTTTTATTGCATTGAAAGAGTTAATCCCATGACTTGTGTGGGACCCTATACACTTGCAATTATCAACAAAATACTACTTTTATGTAACAACTATTCACTCTTTTCTCTGTTGTATGCATTTGCATGATGTAATGCAGTCTATTTGATAATTCTTCATACATATGAATGGAAAATAACACAATTCAATGTATACCTTTTATCTTTACTTTGCAAAAAACCATCTCATCTCTACCTGATTGAGTTGAAAGAAAAATTAGGTAATATTTTTTATGACATCTGCTAAATATTTGCCTGCTAAACATCTTGACCAGTTTCCTGAGCCTATCCGTTGGGCATAGAGTCAATAGAAACCTAACAAGACTTGAAAAACAATCTTGTATATTGTTGTAACTCATCAAAACAATGCATAACACCTTGAAACATTATTTCAAACCACCAAAACTCAGGGAAAACTCACTAACTGTGCAAAACAACACTTTGAGGAAATGAAAAACTAACTGTACTCTACACTAACCAAGAAAGACACTAACTCAGACGAAACCATTCACTGGTTGAGTGAAATAGCTTCCTTTTCTACAGAATATATACAATGTTTTACATGATTTAGTACAACTAGAAAGAGATGAAGCATGCAAAAAAAGCCAAGAAACAACTGCACCATATCCTAAAAAACATATACAAGCTCACTAACCTCTTCATATGGAATATAATCACTACTACCCTAAGGTGGAAAAGTGACCTGAATTTGCTCTTCTTCAACTACACCTTCATGCTTGGGTGCAAGCATGATAGGAATCTTCTTGTTGGCCTCCATTTTGGCTAGATGCCTAATTGGGAATCCTATAGAAAGAGTGAATGCAGAACTCTCCATGTTAGTTTCTTGTTCTAAATCACCGTGTTGTTCCTCATCTTTCTATTGATCTTCTGCTTCAATTGGTGCTGGTTCAATATCCAAAGTTAAAAAAAAAGAGGCTTCCTCATGAGTCAAAATAGACTTTAGATCATCCCAAAATGAAACTACCTCATGAACCAAAGCTTCATTCTCATACCGACTTTCATGAACCAACAATTCATTACACTATTTAACATTTTGTATCTATCCCAAATCTTGTTTTATCACAGACATATCTTCTTCATTTTGTTCAACAAACAAAGGTATCCCATGACACCAAAAAATACCAACCTCTTTTTCACCAAGTTCCTCATGTTCATTTGTCTTCTCTTTCTAGTTGGGACAACGTGGTTCATACTTATGAGCCATCTCTTTGATCTCATCTTACTGATTGGAATCACTTGATTCTCGAGATGCAAGATAAAACATGGTTGTTTCCTCCACTTGCTCCTACTGTTCATGGATATGTTCCTCAACTTTTCTTGCTTTATCATCTAGTGTTGAACAAAAAATATCAAGATTATCCCATAACAAGTCTTCTTTTATTTTTTGCATGGAAAGAATAATTATGTTTTCTTCTTCGAGAGTTAAGATTCTAGACTTAGGATTTCCTTTACAAACCAATAGCTCACTAAGAGCTCCAACCTCTTCATGCTGCTTCAAAACTTCCTCTTTGTCAACAAAAAAAGGAATTGGGTCAAACAAGTATATTGAATCTTCCTCCTCATTACCATCCACTTGCTTTACACACTACTATCCCAAGACTTGCTACTCATCTTGTTCTTGCAACAAATCTGATTTGTCGGCTCTTAAAATATAAGAACACTCTTCAACAATAATTTCTTCCTAATCTCCTTCAAGTTCCACCTTTTCTTGGTCACAAAACGAAAAATTTGGCCAAATGATAGGTTCCTTTGGAAGTAATGAAACAAAACTAAGACAAGATGAGTTAGAAGATGGGGAAATTTGATAGGTTCATTGGGATTCTTTAAGACAAGTGGGTTCTTGAGAGGGTTGCTCTTGAAGAACAAGAGGCTCAACTTGTGTAAGTATAGATTCTTGTAATTGAAAAAGGCTTTCTAAAACTTGGGATGTTGAATTTAGAGGGCTTGGAAGGATTACCATGTTTAAAGCTTGGGATTTTGAATTTGAGGACCTTCTCTTTCACAAGCTACTCAAAAATGCAAGGAGAAGATTGGGCCTCTATCTTTTGTACTTGTTCAATAAGAAGCCTCATTTGCTGCTCTTTTGCAACCAACTCTTGCTCATGAAGATAGGCTTGATTAGCTACTTCTTTGTGTTGCAACCCATACTCATGATCTCTCTTAAGAGCCTTAAATTTCTCTAACTTATTATGCTTGTCTTTCTCCTATGCCACTTCTAATTTCTCTTTAAAAGAAGGTTCATCTTGTTTGAAGCCTAATACATTAAACCTCAGAACCCCTTCCCCAAAGAATGGGTTTGGAAAAGAAAGTGTTGAATCTGCTTCTAACTTTTGAGCTTGAACAAGCATTAGCTTCCTTTTCTCTTCCTCATACCTTACTTGTAACTCCATCTCCTGTTGAGGACAGTGAACTTGATTAGCCACCTCCTCCTGCTACCTTTGATACTCTTGTTCTCTCTTGATTTCATTCATTTGTCTTGTGAAATCAAGCAATACACCTCTAATATTTGCAATCCCCATTTCTTCATTATGTTGAATTTGGTTAGGAAGGAAATATTGCTAACTTAGCATTAAATGGACTTCTTGAGACTAGCTGTAAGCATGGGTAGGCTGCCAAGAAACTTGAGTAGGGGTGGGTGGGTGGTGAGCATGATGAACATGTTGGCTACTTGTTGTGGTAAAGATATTTAGATTATTTTGGGAAAATCAATTGTGTGTATTTCTTGACATGGTTAGTAGGAAGATACACAAGGAACATTTTCATCGAATGAAGAATGGTAAGGCATGTTTCCATGAAAGTTTTACATACTAAAACATTCAAAGAGATGAAAATTAAGAAAAAATTACATTTTCTTTAGAACATACCAACACTTGAACTGTTGAAACCAGTAGACTTGAGCTTAGAGTCGCCAGGTATGTGATTTGGTTCCCTCAAAAGGCTGAAAATACTATTGTACACACCAAAAAATAGTAATATAAGGTCTATAATGAATTCAAAATTAGTTTTTAGTCCCACTTGGCGTGCTAAAATTGTTAACTCTCAAAGTTGCACCCTTGCTAAGTTGTAGAGCTTAGCACTTTGGAGAAACATGAGAAATTTTCTAGGTTGTGGGATACCTAAAGCAAAAAGGAACCTCCAGAGTAAGCTAGCTCTTATGGTGTCACCTAAACTATTGCTAAAATAATGCTTTTCGAAGGAAAGAGTAACAAGGAAACATGAAATGAAACCTATACTACGGGTGATGCACCAAAATGATCCCAAACATAATACTATTGTTTTTACACACTAGAATGATCAACAACTTAAATAGTGGCTTACACTTGACTCAAAAATTCATATGTCTTTGCATTAGTGCTTCATAACTAGGCTAAAAATATCAAGGACAACATCTAGAAGGAAGTAAAAAAATTCTTCACAACTTAGGCTCTCTCCTAAACTAGCTCTTGACACATGTTATGACCTACAATAGTTCATATTAACTGCATATAGGAAAAAAAAATAGGACAAAATCAAAGGGAAAATAGTTCTACCATAAGATTTCATCAACCATTTAAAATGCTTTCACAATAAAACAACAAATGAGAAGGTAAAATAGATTATCTTATTGATCAAAAAGGTGTTACAATTGTTGTACATGTTGGTAAATGAGCTACAAAATACAATCTTTTCTTTGCAGAGGACTCCAAAGGTCACAAGGCAGACAAAAGAAAATAATTAGAACTAAGTACAAAATGAGTCAACAAGTAACTATATCCACTCTCCATCCAAAAGCACCAAAATAGGACTTAGAACTTTCTTGGGCGTATGCAATAATAAAGCCAAAAATATAGCACCTATGTCTCCTCCAAAAAGGCTCAAAAGTGAAAAAAAGGTCAAATTTGACCAAGTACATCATGAAGGCATAATAAATCACCTCCTATATACCCTCATTCCCTCCAAAAGGTGAGTAAACTGCCCTACATCTTCTCCATTGGTCTACCAACTATTTCAACAATCCCCTAGATGCTTGAAAAAGCATAAATAATTAATCGTACCTCCCTTGGAAGAGTGAACATTAATTTATTTTGCATTACAAGTAACATTAACTAAGTGATTTATAATTGCACCACTTAGATAAATGTTTTACATTACCACAACGAATGCAAAATAAAAGCATCAACTCAACAATGCTTGAAGGTTAATAAAAGAGTCTCATAAGTGAAAGGGAACACACCTAGGTAATTACTAGGCATATGACATAATGTGAAGGTATTAATTCATTTGCAAAATGTTAAAACAAAAGGAAAAAAATTCCTTGAGTTATATCGGCATAGTTAGGTTGAAACCCTAAAGAAAAAACTGAGCCAAAGAGAAAACAATTCATTTCATTTTGCACCTTGAACTTTGCTGGGTGCCACCATAGGGTTTTGATGGAGCTCTGCAACTATGTCTGAAGGATTCGTTTGCTTGAATGCTGGTAAGATTTTGATTTATGTATTGGTCAAACTCCTCTATCTGTGAGAAATGGTGAAAATTTGTTGAAAACTTCATAGTTTTTCCTATGCTAGGGTTTGAAGAATGAAACCTTTATTCATGGCTTCTAAGTAATTCACCATGGCCTCTTCTCTGTCTTCTATTTGCTAGGTTTTCTCTAGGAAAGCAACTATTGCATGATTTCCTTGCTTTGATCATAATGCATATTCATGCTTGATGCTTCTCTTATGCAAAAAATTGAAGATTTTAACAAAAAGGCCACAGGCAGTGGCTTTCACTTTGCACATTCTCTATATTTTCTCGGTATTTTCTACATTTCAACACCATGGATGTGTGTTTCAAATGCATATTCTATGCATTTTCTTTAGGAAATAAATAAAAAATGGCCGCAACCTCATCTATTTGTAGGTAGTGGGGTTTTTCCTCATTCTTTTCTATTGACTTTAAAATCATGAGCATCCTCTTTATTTCTTGTGATGCCAAGTAGTAGCGGCCAATAGTGTCATAATCACCTTATTGTGAAAATATCATGCAGGATTATAATATGAATGAGACTTCATGAGAAGGTTGGATAGTTTAAACAAGAGCTATCTTCATCAACTATTCCATAAGAAAATGTTGCCTTACAAAGGAAAAAATGGTTTGCAAAATGATTCAATGCCATTGCACAGTACAGGTAAAAATCAAAACTCTATACATCTTTTCCATTCCTTCATGAACACTACCCTTTTCACCATTGGCTATTTTAAATGACTAGAGTTGTTCTTTAAGCATTTAAATGACTCATTCAGTTTTTATCATTCCAAGATTGTCCTACACTTTTCATTTTTCCATCATCTACAAACTGTCTCTATACTTTGTGACTGAATCTTCCCACTACTCTTAACATTGTAAAATCACAAAATCTTATAGTAAACAATAGCAACAAGTCCATTAGCTCAATGTTCAATGATAACATAACCATATTAAAAAATTATCAAACATCTCCTCCACAAATATATCATGTATTTTGTATGAGAAAATTTTGAGTCTTAGTCAACAAAAGACAAAATGTTTCTTAGAACTACCATCTTGCTATTGGTCCTGTCATTTTTCTGAGTTATTTTCCTTGCATCATTCATTGATGCAGAATTTATAACTTGGTGACTCATATCATGATCTATATGCTCATCTCTTAAGTTATGATTGCCTTATGCATATGGAATTTGACCTTTATGTTCACTATCGTTTCCATTTATTTGCATGGGTTTTGTACATTATACACTTAAACTGTACCCTTCATTATCACAGTGGTCTGTCCCTCCAATCCATTTCCATCCAACATAGATTTTTCCATTTCATAGATATCATTACAATGTGATGATGTCCTTGAGTCTGTCATTTTATCTCCATGTTGTTTTCACATGTGTATGCCCAAGTAAAATCTTGCATGGAAAGTGTATACGTCTAAAAATGGTCATGATTAAGCTTGTTAATTAATTAAATATAATTTATTTAATTAATTCCTCTAATATCATCTACATATAAATAAATTTAATTATTTATTTATATCGTTCATCTTCTAAATTCTTCTATCTTAAATTAAATAAATAATTTTATTTAATTACTAACATTTCCATCTTCCGCTTGATTAAATTAAATAAATTTTTAAAATTTATTTATATTTAATTATCATTTGGTTCTAAAGTTTGAATATTTTGAATATTTGAATAATGGAATATTCTCCATCCCATAATCGAATTAAAATATTAAATATTTTATTTAATATTTCCTCATCCTAATTTCATTTTTTTAAACATAATTAAATATGAGTTATTTAATTATGTAGGTTTCCATTTTCATCTCAACTTCCAAATTAAATAAATATATCTTATTTAATTTCTAACTTGCGCTAACTAGCCCTTCCAAATTCTTGACTCATCCTTTGAAATGGAAGTTTCCCTTCGAACTCAATGACGAAAATTGAAAGAAAAGGGAAACCTTCCATCCTTCTCTTCCACTTTCGAAGATCTCCAGCCGTCTGTTTGAACAAGCTTAATCCAGACCATCAATCGATTTAGCCAATCAAATCTGTTCAAAAACTCTATAAAAGCCCATGCAAATCCAAGCTTTTGGTTACACTACGCATAATCATTCACATTTACACGCACGCACTCACTCTTGCACACCTACGCATATCTACATTCATACAGACAATCAGCTTATGAATTCATATTAGTTTCAATATCACAACAATCTTTTCATATTAGCATAGCTTTGCATTTAGCATAGTTTGTACTTTAAATCTTGTTCTTTAGCTGTCATTTTGTTGAGCTTGGTCTGCTGATCTGAGAGCTATCTGGAAACCAACAAAACGCTGAAGTTAGAGGAAGATAAGATGGTTTTGGGAAGCTGCTGTTACGGTTTGCATATTCTGCTTCCTTTTCAGCTTTTTGATTTAATGTCTTATTTATATGTGTTTGATTTTCATCTAAATTGATCCAATATTTCACTCACACATAAAATGGCACCCACCGTGGGGCTCAAACCCATGAATTTAACATTTTCTACAAGTTTCTGTTGACAGTTTTTGCATTCTGGAATTAGCTTTCGGGAAAAAATTTGGCATTTAGGCGCATTCAAAATTTTCTAACGCGCATACGAGGATTTTAACTTTTTGTTTTGCAGGATTTTGGAGTGCATACCGTGACTGTTTAGGTGCATCCCGTGACTATTTAGGTGCATCCCGTGACTGTTTACAGGCATCCCATGACTATTTACGCGCATATAGAGTCTTTCTTTCAGCATATAGTAACTATTTTTAGAAGCATTTAAATCTTTCTTATGGCGCATTTAGTTTCTGTTTAGGCGCATATAGCATTTGTTGTGGCGCATATAGCATTTGTTCTGACGCATATAGCATCTGTTCCGGTGCATATACTCTCTGTTCCAGTGCATATATCTTCCGGCGCATATAGCTTCTGTTCGGGTGCATACAGACTATAACAAAAACACAGAATTCTGAGTCTGACGCCTTCCGTAGACAAAATTCTTTTTTTTTTTTCTGAATTTTAAAATGAACCAATCCTAGGATAGCCACATTTGATTAAAATGAAGCAATCTAGGATAGTCACCAAACAATGAATTTTTGCAGTTAAAATTGAACAATCTATTTTTGGTGAAGCAATATCTTCACCTAGATTAGATCATTGTGATTTGGGTCTTAAAATGAACAATTGTTTGCTTTGACTGTGTCAATAGGTCTATGATCTCCCCTTAATTGGGTGATCAGAATACCAGACTTGCCTTTTCATTCCATGCAATTTAACTGCTTTAATTACATCCTTTAGAGAGCCTGCCGTAGTTGAAAAAAGTACTCACCCTACGGGAATGATTCAAGTGGGTTCAAGCCAAAGCCAGGCTATTCTACCCCACTATAAAATTTAAAGCAAATCTGGGGAAACCCTCTTTTTCCAGTAGTGTGCAAGATAACCATCCCCAAAGCCTTTGTTCTAAAGGTTGGGAGGTCTCCTGAGGGAGTTTATTATTGCTGCACCGAACGGAAATCCTTACTATGAACCTAGTGTAGTGGCCAACCGAGTCAGTTTCCAAACATTCTAATAATCACAGTGCAAGGGGAGGGAAGAATCTTCCCCCAAGACACTCACCATATAACTACCAAGGATCGTTTGCTTAGGGGATCCGGTATCCACTTCTGTAACTTTGAGTATGTGCCTAGAAAAGACAAAAACACGGGCGCCCCTTCGGGGGTGACATAGCTGTGTGAGTCAACGCAGTTCTAAGATGTGGGCTGTTGATTACTAGAATGACCTACTTGAGCATTTAAGAGTGAGTCTGTCTGAAATTATCTTTCATGTGGAAAACCTGTGAAAACATTTGATGAAAAATATTTTCTTGATCAAACACTTCATGTTAGTATAGGGTTTTAAGAACAACTGTTTTCAAAAATGTTTATTGTGTCTTCCATTAAATTAATTTAGATAAAGAGATCATCCAAAAGGAACATGAAGAACAACAACTGAAAGCCACTTAAGAGTTTTTCATATCATTGATTCAAAAACACTCCCAACACTTTTCCCATGCTTAGAGATTGGAAGTCAACAAAGTTTCCCAAGAAATTATTGTCTAAGAGAATAAAAAAACCCAAGAAACCATTAGGATACAAGAAAACACTGCAAAAGAGAAAATTCTTGTACAAAATTCGACAAGTCTTGCTTCACTATCGAGGATTTCTTCACAGATATCAATATTTTGTTAGAGGATTCACTGATGAATATGCTATAGATCCCTTAGATTCTCGAGCTTATTATCAGAGATTAGCTCTGTCACAACGATATAATCATAACCAACCTCTTGAATTTGACAACATACCACAACCTTCTATAGAGTATCCTTCACATCCCAATCAAATCCTTCATTGATTTTGGAAGCTTTCTTCGAAAATAAAGATCAAAACTTTAAGAGTGCATCTCTCAAAGCAGCTTTCTAATTTTTGGTTCAACTTCCCCAACAGGATTTTGAAATCCTTCATCAATTGGAAGCCACAATCAATAAGTTAGGAGCATCCTTAATCATATCATAAGATTCCATATCTTATCGGATCAAGATATCATCACCATCGCACTTGTCAAAAACTAGGGTCTAAGTTTAGAAGAATTTTACAAAATCATATGCCTATCTCCACAAGATCTCAACATAATAAACTGAAGGATACAATCCAAAAAGAAAGTCATATTCATAACACTCAAGAAGAAGGAGAAAGCAGTAATCCCCTTTTTAGCATAAATCAAAATCCACTTTTCAACAACAACATGGACAATAGAGAAGAAAATACTTTTCATAATTATAGAGATAAAAACCAGGTGGATAGTGATGAGGAACAAGATGAGGAACATCTTAGAGAGGCTGAACAAGATCCAAAATTACATAAAGCCATTGAAAAGATCTTGCAGAGAGATAAGGAAAAGTATTTTCGCTATCTAGCCAAACAAGGGGCTAAAT
>VDFB02103184.1:0-36438 GCA_007258455.2 Sequoia sempervirens | reverse complement strand
AAGAGGACAGGGACTCACTCGAACCATGGCTGAAATAGGTCCTGAACTGACTGTCCAGAATTATAACATTGAGGAGGTCTCCTCAGATGGCTGGTATGATGACATAGTTTATTATTTGTTGAACCAATGATCTCTAGGTCATCTTAATGTTGTTCAGAGGAGAGCCCTGCGATTGAAGAGTGACAGTTTCATGCTAAATGGAGTTGTTTTGTACAAGAAAAATCATGAAGGCATTTATTTGAGGTGTCTTAGAAATGTGAAAGTCGAAAGAGTGATGAACGAATTTCATGAAAAGCATGGCACTGGTCATGGTTCTACGATTGCTATGACAAATCAGATTTTGAGGGTAGGATATTACTGGCCTACACTATTCAAAGACATCCACCATCATGTACGGACCTGTCACATGTGTCAGACCGCAGCAACAAGGGAAAGGTATGTAGCGCTTCCACTCCAACCGGTCACTGAGGTAAGGCCTTTTTTCTCAGTGGGGAATGGATTTCATAGGTCCCATCAACCCCCCATATTTTGCAGGACACAAGTACATTCTCACTATTACTGATTATTTCACAAGATGGACTGAGACTTTTGCTTGTAGGCAATGTACATTTGAGGTAGTGATTGATTTCTTAGAGTCTGCTATTCTTAATCGATTTGGATGCCCTGTTGCTGTTGTCTGTGATAATGGTCCTACTTTTGCATCTTTAAAATTTTCAAATTGGGCTTTTGATCATGGCATTATTGTGAAGTTTGCATCTAATTATTACCCTCAGGGTAATGGCTTAGCAGAGTCCTCTAATAAGAACTTATTGGTATCATCAAGTAAGGTACATTGAGAGGAACAAAGAATGACACACCCAACCCAGTTCCCTTTAGGAAAATCATTACCAAAAGGCTTAAGTCATCCATTGGAACATCCTTATCACTTAAAAGTGTAGTGCGGAACCCGATATTCCCTATTCAACTCAAGATCCCAACTTTACAGTTTATAAATCAGTTTTATGATGAGGGGGATAGAAGGGAGGCTAGGTTAATAGAACTACTGCACCTTGAGGAAAAATGAGACAATTCCCTTGAGAATTTTTCCAAACATCAGGGGGTAGTTAAGAGATGGTTTGATAGGAGGGCTAAAATCAAAGCCTTTAGGATTTCTGACCTTGTCCTATACTGGGATAAGCCTCATGATCAAAAAGGAAACCATGGGAAGTTTGATAAACTATGGCTTGGCCCATATCAAATTGCCAAAATACTTGGAGATAATGCCTTCCCTCTGAGGACTCTCATGGGAGAAGATATCCCACTGCCTGTCAATGGGTAGTATTTGAAACATTATTTCCAGTCCTAAGCTATTTTCAGCTCCCTGCTTTGTATATAGTTAGTTTAAGTTGCTTTCTGTTGTTGTTTGGTTAGAGAGTAAGTTTGCTTTGGTTTGTTTGTTTTGGTTTGCATTGCTCTTGCTCTTGGTTCTTTCCCTTTTTGGCGTCTTTGGTTGCATCTGTATGGAAATGGTGACAAAGTAGGTCTAATGTTCTTAGTATTTCTCTTACAAACTCTAATCATCCTTCCAGGACATCGTGGTACGAATTCTCTACCCAATATCACTTATCCTTATGCTGGGGCAAAGGGTTTCTAGTCAGTTCGAATGGGAATATATTAGGGTCTCATATTTTCAATTATTTAAGATACCTAAAGTTGCATAAGGTCCTTCTGAAGTCTGAACAAGTGAAAAATCCTTTTTCTGCTCTAGTGCCACTGTGGTTCTCGTCCCTGAGTGTGAACTTCATTGTTCGCAGGTTGAAGCGAAAACAGTCAAAATAGAAGCAGTATTAAAAAAAAGAGGGAAATGCATATTGAAAATTAAAAGGTTTAACTTCAACTCATCAGGGGAATCTAGGTATCTCTACTAGAGCTATAGATGCCTGGCTGGTAGTAGAGCTATGTTCAGGAGACTCATAGTGATAACCTCATCGGGGCAATGGATGCTTGACTGGCAGCGAGGCTCTATCCAGGTTACTTTTAGAGTATGAATCTTTATGTAGCTTGTTCACACCAAGTTTGGTTCCTGTTGCAACTAAAGGCAGAAAATGAATGCATATGCACACACTTTGACCCTGGTATAGGAAAGTTTGGATGACTAGGGGGTTTCTTTGTTTTAACATGGGTGGTGGCAAGATAGGTGGGTTGAAACCATGAGTTCTGGGTTCTTGATTCCAGTTTGTCATCGAAATGCTCAGGAGAATTTCACAAGCAGAGTCGCCATTTGTTGTGCAGATTTGCACACCTCCCCACTTGGAGTAGGGACCCTCTTTTCAGATGTCTTTTGACCTTTGGTTTTATTGGTTTTGTCTTTTTGAGGTTTGGAGATGTTGGCCTAATTGGTTTTGGTCTTTCCTTGAGGCTTGAATTGATTTAAACTAGCTTTTAGTGAAAATCCAGGTTTTGACCAGAATCCGGGATTTTTCGGCTCTGGCGAATTCTCCCGAGCTCTGGTTCATTGTCTGTTCACTCCGGAATTTTCCGAATCTGGGTTTTTGCTCGACTCTAGGATTTTCCGATTCTGGCAGATTTTCCCGGACTGCACTAAAAACCTGCACTTCGTGAAAACCCCGGTTTCTGCCATATCCGCGAAATCTGTGTTCATCCGAATTTTTCGCGTATCTTGGGATTTTCTGAAATTCTGTCTTGGGCTCGGGTTTCTGGATTTTTCAGACACGTCTTGTCGCTCATTAATGCTTGTAGTACCTTTGCTCAGATGCGTAAATGTGTGGATTTAAAACCTTTTAAGCATCATTTCAACCTCATTATTCACTTGTTTGCTGCTTTGGCGTCTGAGTGCATTCCTTGTTCGAGCTTTGATTATTGATTTTGAGCCGCTTGTGTGTGGATTATTTGGAGTGTTGATTAAGGTTTTCATTGCTTGGGCGTGTTTGCTTTGTGGTCGCTTCTTCGAATTCGAGTTTCGTCTGGGACAATCCATGGTAGGTTATCGATGGCCCTTCCATTTGTTTACACAATGATTGAGTTTTTCTGAGTTGATTGGTGGTCATTTCAGGCCGGCCCATGTTTAGCCACGATTTCCTTCTTATCGAGTTAGGGTTTGACCCATCTCTTCTTGAAATCTCATCACCCGTGCCATGTGAGCTTGTATTTATCCATTAGATGATTAGTGCATCCGTTTGGAAGGGGTTTTGGGTCAGGTTGTCTGCCTTCTTAGTGCGTAATTTGCCATATTGTGCAAGGTTAGGGTTTTCTTGGTGCTCGGCCCAGAATAATGAATTCATTATGATTTTTCAATATTGCACTTGTATTAAACTGACTCCTACCTTGTGAGGATTCAAAGCGCTCTAGACTAATCTTCATAGATGGTATTTTAAACCTTGAGCTTACCCTGGTTTTCATGGCGGGAGGTTGTTCGTCGAAATTAGGGCATCGTTATTTTGCCATGAGGACTCATCATTTGAGGGCCTTGAGAACTTGAAATCATTTACATTTTGAATCTCGATTGGTTGGCGTCAATTTTGAAATCATTCAAATCCCAATTAGCAAGGTTTTGCATAAACATTCAGTCGCTGGTTCGCATCTTGTCTTTCTTTGGGTTCCCGTGGTGTCCACGAAATTTCTACACACCCAGATTTTCTTGGTTTTGGCTAATTCCATGGAGTATAGCAATTTTCGGAGTACTTCAAACTATCAAGGGAAATCCATCCCGTCTGGACTTTTCCGGTTTTCCTGTCTCATTTCATTTTTTTTGATTTCCCGAAGATAGGATTAACGAAGTAGGTGCTTAATGCTAATTTCTTGTTGCCAATAAATGAATTTCATGATTATCTTATGATCTTTTGTTCGTACTAGTGATTTATTTGACTAATGATTTTTTAGCAACAGGAATCCGTCTGGGTCGGATTTCTCTGAAATTCTGCCCCGACTGGATTTTCTCGGTTTACATTGTTTTCCCAAATTGTTATATTTTTTCGGACTTTCAAATATTGGCAATTTGTGATGGCTTTTAACTGCTTTATATGATTTTATGCTAACCTTTGGACTAGAATATGCATGTTAAATGGATACTTATGATGATCTTTTGTGAGTGTAGGCTGAATCAAGCAAGGCCACTGTAGGAAAGTCCAAAGGTGACATGGAGGGGTCCTCCATTTCAGAGGCCAAAAGATTAAGACTGGACACTAAGAGTCAACTCCCTGAAAGAAAGATATCTTTTGTGTGGGCTGAAGTGTGTGACACCAATGTTGGGGCCTTTGAGATACGAAGAGTTTAAATAGAGGACAGCTCAGAAGGATCTATCGGTCCTGAGACAGGGAATGATGAAATCCGGGCTTGTTCATGTGGCAGGGTTTCCTCCGGTGATCCAATGCTATGAGCTGATACTTGAGTGTGCCCAGCAGTATGACTTTGATACACAAAGGGTTATCAGCATTGAAGGAAGAGTCTTGGCCAATTTTAGCCCAGTTTCTATTGCCCAGGCCTTTGACATGCCGGATTTTCATTTTGTGTGTGCTTTGAAAATGGACTTAGCTAAGACATATTATGAGAATGAGCCAACCAAAGGTCAACAGATGATCAATGCTTGGTTGGAGAATCCAAAGTCACATTACTCTAAATAGCCCAAGCAATTACACAGGATTAAGTTCAGATCAGATATTTATGATGCTATTACATTTCTGAGTAGGGTGGTAGGATTGAAGAGTGTCGGAGTACTGGAGAGTTGGATGGTCCATGTGATCACTAAAATTGAACAAGGAACCAACTATCACTGGGCAGGTCTTATTAGCACCATAATTGATAAACAACTGAGGGATGTCCTAGAAACCAAGAGATTCAACATGTCCTCTTATGTCATGTATGTGTTGGCAAGATTCTACCCATATAGGGGTTTGAATCCACGAGGGACATTTGGACAGGACATAGTCTATGAGATTTATCTAGAGTTGCACCTAGGACACAGAGATTACAAAAGGGCTAATGATGCATTCACAATGCACATCACTAGGATGCTTCAGAATGTCGAGCATGTCAGATTGTCAGATGGAGCAAAGGGGTTGATAAAGAATTATGGGGCCTGGTTCATTCAGTTTCCTACCTTCTCTTACATTGCCACAGAGTGATCCACATTGCTAAGGTGGTTTCAAGAATATAAAGGGATGAGGTAAACAACAGAGTGATCCACATTGTCACCCCTGCTGCGGATAAAACCAGAGAAGAGGTCACTGGTATAGATTACAATGTGCAAACCATTAACCTTGGGCAAGCTCTATGGAATAGACATTGATGAATATGAAGGCTCCAGTGCAGTAATAATTGGGAGGTTAAGAAAGGAATCTTAGACCAAGCATGAGCTTAGGAAAGAAAACGAAAGGCTTAGGAAGTCTTGGAGGATGTAATGAAACCTCTGCAGTCTCTCCACCCTTCTTCCTCTGCCACTCCTGGTTTCCTACCCAAGGAAACTATCTCTGAGATTGAAAAGATGAAAGCCTCTACTCAAACTACAATGGATTGGTTGAAGGATGTGCAAGTGAGAGGAGATAATGCAATCAAGGATATCCTTTCAATTGGAAAAGATGCAGTCCGAGCTAAGGAATTGTTGGAATATGTGCTATCTCAGGACAAGGAAGACATCGACTTCTGCTATAGAAATCCAAGGTCATCATGGGACATGGTAAAGATCAACTGGCTGTGGATGGGATTCTTCCTTCCTCTAGACTAAATGAACCCTGGGAATAGTTTGAGGCTCTGCAAATTCGGCAGAAGGCCATGAAGGAGATACAAAAGTGAAAGAAACAGATGGATGGTGACTTGATTGGGGTCTATGAGGGATGCATTGCATTTTTTGAGGTCATGACCGGTAGAAGAAAGATTGCTCCCAAGTACTTAAGTCTGGAGCAACTTAGGGAATGGTGGCATGAAGTTTATGCCCCAGATTCTGAGAATGTTATAATAGGACATCAGCTAGATGATGCAGCAACCTATCTTGCAGTAATGGATAAGTATCAAGCCTACAAGGACGATTGGGATAGGACTGTTAAGCAGTCAAAGGAGGAGATTGGCTCCATTGAATGTCAGCTTAGGATCTTTCCTTTGCCACCTGTCACCGAGCTGGATGGGGTGTTTTTGAAGGTTCAAGGATCGTTGGCCCAGAGTAAGGATAAGGGAAGTAGCAGTTAATGCCTATTTTGAGATTTGTGCTTCCCTATTATTATAGGGCATGTATTGAACCGGGCTACATTGGGGATTGTGTCTAAGCTGACCTTGATGATATATCGGCATTTAATGTGTGCCTTATTTTTATTTCCTAAGGCCAACTTGTTTTGGCGATTGTATTATTTTGTAAGTGTTTGGCTGGGCCGACATGTCTTGATAATTTGCTATAAAGGCATTCCTGCCTCATTGTAAAAGAGATTAAGGGAGATGAGACATTAAAATTAGAGAAGAGATAATAGAGTTAAGCTAGATCATTTTGTGATCTTCTTGAAGCAAGTATTGTAATCAGAACAGTGGAATTGTTGCAGTATTTTGATGATCTAATACAATTGAAGACATTGTGGTTTTCCTGGTGCAATCTCTTGTGTTGGTTTATCTCGCATGGTTCTTGTTCTATCTTTCAAATTACTTGAAGATTTAGGGTTTAGTATTCAGAATTAAATTAGTTTTAGTTTGGTGAATGATGTTTATGATTTCATATTTGGAATGTTTATAGCAGTTTCTGGTCTATACTCCCAGTAACTATCTTATTGTAGTAGGCTGGTGAAGTCAACCTGGACCATACATTTATATGTGCTTAAATTTGATTGTGGATGAATATCTATGATTTGAAAATCTATATACCTTAGAAGATTGCACTGTTCTTGTGATATTGCATTGTGGGTTGATCAAGAATTGGTTACTTGAGATTGGTCCATTCCAGATATCTGTCATTTGCATTATTCATTCTAGGAATATTTTAAATCTTACCATATCCTTGTACCCTCATCTTTTTCTATTTCTTTATTATCTGGTTAGATTTAGGATTTGAGATCATCATATTGCAAAATCTTATAAATTGAAAGATACAATTTGCTTGTAGTAAGGTCCCTTTGTGATTACCATCATTTTCACATATTATCTGAGTTGTTTATGCATTGTCATGATCTGACACCCGAGAGACCTTGGGGTGATTTTCAGTAATTTATTGTTGAAGATTACCTTTCAAGAGAGATAGAATATTGCATTCTGTCTGAGTTGCTGCTGTGCAAAAAACACCATCAACATTAACTTTTCTAGTATCTCCTTCAAGGTTCCTAAGAGTTCAATCATCCACAATCACCCATCTTTCATTATCTCATCACCATCATTGATCCTTAAAATCTTAGAATTTCTTTTTTATACCTAAAGTTTAGATCAATCCAAGGAATTAGAGGTTCACCTCCCACATTCCTAAAAATTGATCCTTATTTTATGGTCCAAACTAGATCTCAACACAAGAAGAATATGGAAATGAACAAAGAAACATCCACTTCAAGTGACTTGAGTCAAACTACACCTGAAATCAATCTAATTGGGTCTAGCAATCCCCACCCAATCTTCCTCCACTTCCACAAGATCCTCAAGAAGAAGTTTTCCATGTGGAGGACATCACCAATAATGTTCTAGGGGTGACTCAAGATGAAATCATAGAAATGGTCCAAAATACCAAGACTCACAAGATTTTCAATACCATGATGAAACTTAATCCCTCGCAATACATGCTAGAATTGGAAAAAGAAGCAACTAAACTCCTTTTCGACTACGATGTGAGCACTCTTGTGGAGAAACCTCTTGGGATTATGCCCCCAATCTCATTCACACCCTCCTTTCAAAGCATCACTCAAACCATCCTGCAAACCACATCATCCATTGCTCCAACTCAACCAATTGTCAACAAGGGGAGCTCATTACTTCATGCTCTTGGAACACACCCCCTTGTAAAAAACCAAGACTTGGATGCAAGCACCATCTTTCCATGTTTCCATGTTTCATGAGATGGTTGAGCGTATTAACTTGCATCCAAGTGTAATCTTCATGACAACAAACCCATAATAGATAATTAATTTGAGAAATCTCTAGTTGGGTCCCCTATATTAAAAGTTGTATAAGAGTATTCATTCAAAATGTTCTATCTAAAATTCCTTAACATTATTTGGACAAGGGGGAATTTTTGACCCCTCATCATCATCATTTCCTCAAGGGAACACACCACCCATCTTCCCACTATTTCCACCTCTACCGCTAACATCCACACTACTCCTTGGTTTAGGGAAACCCCCTTTACCAAACCTCAATCAACAAAATCAAAACAATCCCCCAGTCGTAAATCAAACCATCGTATTGAATCCTCCGATCATGCCATCGATATCACAAAAATAGGTGGCCACAATCCAAACAACACAAGAAATCAACACATCATCTACAATACCCCAAATACCTCAAAATGTGGTCTCCCAAGGGCCTATCATATCAGCCGCACCATCCACCACACAAATAAATCCAACAACAACTCTCATCACAACATCTCACACAATTCTGAATCCTCCACCACCACTACCAAAACCAAGTATGGAAAATAAATATAGAATCACATTACAAGTAGCTCAACAAGCCTATCAAAAGGAACTTCAATAGTTTCAAGCTCAACAAGCACAAAACACACAAGTTGCATAGCAAGCAGCTAAAGCTGCACAAGCCACACAAGTTCCCCATGTTGCACAAGTCGCCCAAAAAGCTCAAGCTTATGCACAAGCCCAATATCTAGGCCAAAAAGCTTAAGCACAAGCACAATACCAAGCACAACAACACACAACTCAACAAAGAGCATAGTCAACAAGCCCTGCGACAATATCAAGTGCAAGAAGAAGTAGCCTAGTTACTAGCCCAACAACAAGCATTGTTGGCATAACAACAACAAGACCAATAACAAGCATTGTTGGCACAACAAAAACAAGACCAACAAAAAACATTGTTGGTACAACAATTTTAGGCATATCAAAAAGCATTGATCACATAATAGAGCTTGCAACAAACTCCCCCAAACATGCAAAACACCCCACCCATCGCTCAGAAGATCAAACCATCTCAAAACATATTCACCCCTCCTCCTGATCTGCAAAATGATGTGACAACACAAATCAAATTGCTCTCGCAGCAAGTGCTAGACCTCCAATCTAGGAAAACAATGAAAACACCAAGAAATTTGTGCCCTTATCCATTCAACAAAAGTCTTGTGATGGTATGGTTCCCAAAAGGGTTTGAAATCCCTAAATTTTAAAAATATCATGGGATAGGAAACCCTAAAGCTCACATCAGAGAATTCTAGGTACATTGCATGGGACGACGACACATATCTAATGCTGCTATTTCCTCAAAGTTTGGTAGGACCAACAATGTAATGGTTCTCTCACCTTCCTCCTGGAATCAAAAAGTTCCAAGAAATTGTGGATGCATTCATAAAAAACTACACAATCAAAATTGGCATGGATGTGAGTCTAGAGGAAATATCTGCACTCAAACAAGCCAAGGGGGAAACATTCACATCCTTCTTACAATGATGGCGATCCAAGACCAACAAGACAAAGTGGGCCATGCTAGAGGAAAAACAAATTTGCACCATCATTTCCAATCTCGATAAAGCCTTGTATTTCCATATAAAAATGCAATGCATCACCACATATGACCAATTGATCCCCAAGGCGCTCAAAATAAAAAGAGCCCTTATTGCACAAGGGGGGACACCCACATATCAAGAGTATCAAGAAAACTTCCCTTCCACCAGTTATAACAAAAAACCTTGCACATGGGAGAAAAATAAGAATGTCACTAATGATGGTGTGGTTGATTCCAAGGTCATAATCAGTGCTCCAAAACAAAACACACAATCATACCAACAACCCCAAGGAAACAATCGAAACAACACACAAGCCAACATGGTATGACAACAACCACCCAATAATCAAGTCAACAATCTGAATAATCAAGGGGGATCACCCCCATGGAACAAATATCCCCCCAAGAGAAAGTACACAACCCTTGGAGAATCAATCGAATCTATCATGAAGAAACTGGTATAGGAGAATATCATTAAAATCTCCATCTATGAGAATTATCAAGAGCCCCAAGTGAAACCATCACGGTATAATGAAAACCACCTTTGCAATTTTCATAAAATCAAAGGGCATAGGACAACCAGTTGCATGAGATTGAAAAATATGATCCAAGACCTAATCGATGACAAGGTCATAAACGTTGAACAACTTGCCAAAAATCAAGACCTTAAAATATACATGAATATGGTGCTAGATCATAACAAAGGGAACAACCATGGAAAGACAAAGTATGGCAATGTAAACCATCTGTATGATCATGGTGTTGCATCCCTAGATGAATGGGTCACTGTTGTTAACATCAAGGGAGCCAAAGTTGATTGTGGAGTCACCACATGTGGCAAAAAAGTTACCATTGTTGGATCATCATAGCCACCTACAACATCCACCTCAAATCCAAAATTTGTTCCCAATGGATACAATGTCTTGGACCAACTGAAAAGAACCCCCACTCAGATCTCCATCATGGAGTTGTTGAAGATCTCGCCGCACATAGAAAAATCCTAGAGGAAGCATTGGCTTCATTCACCATCTTCGTAGATCTTGACGTTGACCATTTCCTAGCTATGGTTGGACACATCACCACCCCAAATCTCCTAACATTTTCTGATCAGGACTTTTTTTCCCAACCATCTCATAATCGCGCACTCCATCTTGAAATCCTTGTCCATAAAAATAAAGTCAAAAGGGTCTTGGTGGATGGGGGTGTGGCTCTAAATATCTGTTCACTTAAGCTAATAAAGAATCTGGGATTCTCTGAGGATGCCATTGAAAAGGGTAAAGGTATCACAATTAGAGTGTATGATGATCAGGAAAGATTGCCTCAAGGCACTATTCAACTCCCTATTCAAGTAGGGCCAACCATTATGGAAACCACATGCTAGGTCCTTGACCTTGAATTACCTTATAACATCCTCCTGGGGTGTCAATTGATCCATGGGATGCAGGTTGTTGCATCCACCTTCCATCAGTGTATCAAATTCCCCTATCAAAACCAAGAGGTCACAATCCATGGTGATATCGAGCCCTTTTATTACTACAAGAACCTAGAAGAAAAATACTATAAAATCCCTCAAGTCCCAAAGAATGATGAAGGCCCTACAACTCCATATGTAGACCAGGATACCTTGGCCTCCACTTCTGAGATGAAGACACCCGCCATTCCTGACATCTTTGAAATCAAATTCATTATCCAAGAAAATGGGTGTGGGGATTACAAAATGAACAAAAGTGCTTTGTAATAGGAGAGTTACCTCAATCTCCTAGGTCTCATGGGCAGCCCCAACCGGTTAAAACATTATCCCAGAACTTCAAAGCGGACCCCTCTAGATTCAAATATTGGGTAGACCTATGTCGGGAAGTGGTAGATGAAAAAGACAAATCAAGCTTGTTGTACCAAGATGAAAGGCTTGTGCCTGATCTTCCCATGGATGAAAGCAACAAAGGACTACAAATTATGCTTGGTATGGGCTATAATAAAAACAAGAAACTTGGATGGAATGATAATGGTCTTCTAGTACCGCTCATTCTTGAGAAGCGTATAAGAAATCTTGGCCTCAAATGTACCCCTCTAAAGGTAACCATACTTGGCAAAGGTGCCTCAATTAAAAAGGTCAAAACTCCCCCTCAGTTATCAGCATCCGCTCTTCAGTTACTAGTATCCACAGGTTGAGTCATAGATAACTTTACCTTTGACATAGCCGATGTATATAGTGATGAGAATGCCATAACTAACTTACCCATGTTTTTTGAGGATTCCTACCTTCTCATGATTAGCACCCTATCTTTTGAGTCAAACAACCAAACCCATGAGATAAACTTAGTCTATCCCTAACTCATCGATTACGATCAACAAGGACCACCAATTTTAGACATATTTGAAAACAATGAGGAACTCTTGGAATTCATGGGATTGTAGGATACTATACCATGTGGAGATCACAAAGTTGGGTTCGACATTGTGTTAGACACACATGCCTATTGTGGGGAAATGATTGAATCCTTCAATTGCAAAAGTGAAAATTTTAGAATAATCTCTAGGTCTTTGAGTGAAAACCACACTATGGCACTCTCTAACTCAAAAATAGTAAAAATAAAGGCCGCATCCAATTGCAAAGAAGGATTCAATATTCCCCTTAGTGCTATTCATTAGGAGAAGTCAACAGTTTTACTAGAGAAGTGCAATCTAGTCATCTTGGGAATAGAAGAAACACCACATATCACCATCTATGCAAAATCACTCTTGAAAGAAGAATAGGAACTCCTAGCTGAATTTCTAAGGGAAAGGAAGGTAAATTTTGCATGGAACTATGCTAACATGCCTAGGAATTATCCAGAAGTTGTGGTTCACCACCTAGCTATGTATCGTGAAGCGAAGCCAGTGAGATAAAAGCTAAGGAAGATGCATCCCCAGATAGCATTGTTGGTCAAGATGGAATTACAAAAGATCCTAGATGTCAGGTTCATATGATTGATTGATTATCTAGAGTGGTTCTCAAATCTTATACCTATTTCAAAGCCCATTGGGGGCATCTGTATCTGCACTGACTTCAAATATTTGAACAAAGTGTGTCCCAAGGATGATTTCCCTCTCCCAAATAGAGCTATGATTGTGGATATGACAACAGGACATGAAATGCTATCACTAATGGATGGATTTTCGGGATATAATCAGATCATGATAGCTAAGGATGACCAACGCAAAATGGATTTCACTTGTCCATGGGGGATATATTGCTGGAATATGATGCCATTCAGGTTGAAAAATGTAGCAGCTACCTATCAAACGACCATTACACTAATATTTCATGATATGATTCACAAAACTATGGAGGATTATGTGGATGACATATTGGCCAAATCAAAGAAATGTCAGGATCACATAATGACGTTGGGCTCCATATTTGATAGGCTAGAAAAGTAAAAGGTTTGATTAAATTGAAAAAAGTGTGTCTCTAGGGTACAATCATGAAATTTATTAGGGTACATTGTATCCATGAGAGGAATCAAGGTAGACCCCACTGAAGTCAAGGAAATCCTCGAAATGGGGGCACCAAAGACATTGAAATAGCTAAGGGGCTTACAAGGAAGATTCCAATCCATCCGACGATTTATAGCACAACTAGTAGACAAGGCTATCCAATATTCTCATTTACTCCACAAGGGGTAACATACAAATGGGACAAGAAATGTTACCAGACTTTCAAAAAAATTGAGTACTTGATCACACCACTAGTTTTCATGCCACTGATTCCAAGAAAGCCTTTGATCCTTTATATATTAGCAACAACAATAGCTCTTGGTACTCTCTTGGCACAACATGATGAAAATGGAAAAGAAAGAGCTATTTATTACATCAGTTGAACCATGGTGGGACATGAGCTGAATTACACATCCATTGAGAAAGCTTGCTTGGCAGTCATATTTGCAACACAAAAATTCAAACACTATATGCTAGCACATCAGATAAAACTCATTGCAAAGATAGACCATCTCAAGTATCTAATTTCTAAAGCAACACTCATAGGGTGAACAACTAAATGGGTTATGATCTTGATAGAACACGATATTGAGTATGTGGAAAAAAAGGCCATTAAAGGACAAGTCATTGCAGATCAACTAGTAAAAGCACCGATATATTCAAAGAATCCACTTGTATCAGAGTTCCCTGATGAATCCATCTTTAACTTAAATGTGGAAGATCACTGGAAAATATACTTTGATGGATCCCCTACACAACACAGGTCAAGAGCTAGAATCTTCTTTATCACACCACAAGGGGATTGCATACCTAAATCATATAAGTTGTCATTTATGTGCACAAATAACACCACAGAATATGAGGCTCTTATCATAGGGATGAGAATTGTAGTGCAATGGTAGATCATGACACTCAAAGTCTATGGAGATTCACAACTTATCATCAACTAGGTCAATGACGAATATCAAACGAAGGACGACAAGTTGACCCAATAAAATAAACTAGTGGAAAGCCTCAAAGAGTTCTTCATTGATTACACATTTGACTAGATACCAAGGGAAAATAACATAGTGACAGATGTTATGGAAAAAATTGGATCGCTACTAGATATCCCACACAATGTCCCAAAGAAAGAATTCCTTGTAGAGAAGCTTCTTGTACCAACATTCGAGGTACCAAAATCTAAATTTTTGTGTGAAATCGTTGGTCCCAGTGATCCCTGGTATCATGATATATACACCTACTTGAGAATAGGAGTCCTCCCCGTTGATATAACCCTAAACCTTAAAAGAGCATTTGTCAAGAATTCATCCCGTTTTGTCATCCTAGGAGATACTCTATATCATAGGAGCATTAAAGGAACCCTTTTACGATGCCTAAATGTTGAGGAAGCTTTGACTGCTTTAACCGAGTTACACAATGGCATTTGCACGTCACATTTGAGTGTTATGACCTTGGCTAAGAAATTGCTAAGGATTGGGTACTATTGGCCTACAATGGAAAGGGAATCTCATGAATATGTTCGAAGGTGTTTTCAGTGTTAGTAGCATGGGGATCTCATCCATGCACCAACTCAAGAACTCCACCTGATCATTACACCTTGGGCCTTTTCACAATGGGTGCTTGATCTCATTGGAAAAATCACCCCCACCTCATCTAGTGGATATAAGTTCATCATCACTGCCACAGAGTATTTCACGAAGTGGGTGGAAGCCATCCCCATGACCTATATCATAGGAAAGTAGATATCCAAGTTCATCTTGAATTACCTAATTTTCCACTATGGTGTCCCTCAAGCCATTCTCTCAGCTAACATGACACCTTTCAAAAACTAGGATGTTTGAGACCTATGCCAAAATTTTAATATCCAATATTTCTTTTCCACTCCATACTACCCCCAAGGAAACGACCAAGTAGAAGCTACCAATAAAACCATCTTAAAAATTCTCAAGAAAATAGTCAATGATCCTACAATTGAATCCCGCCTTATGGGCCTACAAAACAAGTATTTGCACACCAATCGATGCATTCCTTTCACCCTCATCTATAGATCAGAAACCATCCTCCCCATTGAGATCGAGCTCCCATCCTTAAGAATATCATTGTAGAATCTCATCATAGATGAAGAATATCGGGTATCATGGTTGAACAAGATGGAACTATTGGATGAGCAGCGCATCGATGCCTTAAACCATTTGCAAGCCTACCAAAACCATCTCAAGTAGAGCTACAACAAGAAGATCAGGAGTTAGTCAAAGAGCTTGTACTAAAGGAGAATCAAAAAAATGTACCAAACCCAAATAGCAAGGGTAAATTTAAACCCAAGTGGTTGGGACCCTTCATCATCACAACAAGTTGTAAATCAGGGGAATATCAGCTATCAACGCCTGAAGGAGAACCTTTGTAGGAGCCCATGAATAGCTCCCATCTCAAAAAAAATTATGCCTAAACTTGCAAGGTATAAATCCAAAAATATAAAAAAAAATCAAAAAATATAAAAATCCAAAAAAATTAGAAAAAGGATTGAAAACAGTAAAGAGAAAAATCGTTCTCTAGTGAAAACCACTTTGATGGAACTTTGGGAAAGTACCTTGGTGAAAAACTCGTAAACATGCACCTCATGTAAATAAGTACTCTCCATCCACCATGATCCTTGTAGCTTGTTCTGCATCATCCATCCATCACGTTTCCATATCTCCATCCATCACCCATCCATGTCTACATCATGGCTTGATCCTGTGTTTGTATCATGATCCCTCCTAGTACTATTGGGCCCATTCTTAAGGTCAGTTTGTCCTACCTGTATCAGAGTAGTCTATTGCATCATGTTGGGCATGTTCTCATCAGATCGGATTTGTGTATGTTCTTGAAGTCTTCCCAAAATAAAAAAATCCAAGAACATAAAAAAATAAGAAAATCCAAAAACATTGGACAATAAAAAAAATCCAAAAACATCCAAAACATATCAAAATCCCAAAACAAGTTAAAAAGTAAAAAATGTCAAAAATAGAGTCGTCTTGTCAAACTACGGGTCTTTGGGATCTAAACGTAGGCAAGGTTGATCTTTGATCATCCCTTGAGACACTTAGGTCAGTCCTTTAAGAGTTTGTCAAAATAAACTGACAATTTATTTTTTCATATCTCATCGATAATCAAGTTTGCGTCAGTTGAACTACATGGTCTCTGCATGTATAACATAGGCAAGGCTAATCTTTGATCAACCCCCAAGGACCCTAGGATAGGTCTTTAGGTTAGTCTCTTGGTCAAAATCTCATAAAACACCAAAAACATTTAAAATTTTTGAAAATCAAAACATTTACAAAACACCTTGAAAATACCAAAAATAGCCTCAAAACATTTCAAAACATCAAAAACATCCAAATATTTGAAAAAATCCATCCATCCCCATCTCGTGATTACCTGCAATAAACATCACTCATAATAAATCATTGTCACCCTCAACCTTTGGTGAAACAGTCAGAAAAAAGTCTAGCAATTCAAAAGTGAAAACTCAAAATGTCAAGGTCTCAAGTCTAGGTCAGTAAGTAAACAAGTTGGTCAACTCTTGATATTAATAGCCTATCATCCAATTTGTCCCAAATCATCTGATAACATCATGTCCTAGGATGCATCCTTCCTACAATGGACATCAACATTAGGCATCACCGTAGTTTAGTCTTGGCTAGCAATATGAAGAGCATTAGCTTGTTTGTTTACTTGATCTTTTTTGTTGATTTATCTTATTGCGCTCATTTCGATGACCTCTCGATGATGTCTATCAAAACAATTTAGAGTGAAAGGAATGGGCTATTGATCATTATCTTTTGTTTTTTGTGCTTGTTGGAAGTTCTTGTAATATAACTTAGCGAATACTTGCTTTGTTAGGTTTGTATGGAAGGTGTTTTGGGAAACTTGTTGACTATTGCATTGATAGGTTATACCTTTCTATGTTTTGGTCTGAGATGTTTGAAACTTCTAAAGTGCATCCTAGCAAGGTTTTCGTATGTTAGGTGTGAACAAGAATACTCCTATCTGATTGTCGAGTCAAAGTCCGTTGCACTAAGTACAATGCCATCCTAGTTCTTTATACCTTGATGCATCATATCTATGTGTGTTATCAAACATAAGGTAAGTAGCCCTTTTAAAATCTCAATTCCTAATAAGCAATGCATCATCATCACTCATTATTAATCTAATAAAGTCTTAATGCTTCATAGACTTGTTGGACTCTTGCATCTTCTGGGAATCAAGGGTTAATCCATCCATCTTATTCTTCTTATTCTTCTATCTTTACTAACATTTCTATCCAAATTTGTGTGATATCTCAAAAATATACATGAGGCTACCTATGGACGATGATTGTCTATACATCATCAAAATTGTCTACATCAAATATTTGATCTTTCTAAATAATTATCTTTCATCCTTTGATCAGTAGAATCACTCCCCTCACATTTTATTGCTATCTCAATCAAAAAATTAACATTTCCGCTCGATCTCTCAAGGGGGCAGTATACCAGTGTAATTCTTCTTTCCGCTGGGGCAACAGTGGGGCATCCGAAAAAAATTAGATTTTTTTTGAATTTTGATCTCGGCAGTGTTATTCTTTGAACCAATGCATCAGGTACATTGCTTCAAATAGGGGCAAAATCTAGACGTTCAAATTATACTGATTGGTCTCGCACACTTGATCCTGATTTAATAACACCAATTCTGCCTAAATCATCTCTCTAGTAACCATTTAATCGAATAATTTTTATTTGATTAAATTAAATCATATTTCATCTTTTAATTAAATTAATCCACTTTATTTGATTAAATCATTATCTTCTATTAATTAAATAAATCATTTTGTTAGTTAATCCTAATGTTCCTCTTTTAATTAAATAAATCACTTTATTTGATTAAATCATATTTTATCTCCTTTAACTTAAATTAACTAACCTTTATTTGATTTAAGTCTAACATCATCCCTCTTTAATTAAATAAATAAAACTGTATTTAACTAAATCTAATATTCATATTCCTCTCATTTTGATTTAAATAAATACAAAAATGTCAAATCAAACTAATCTCGATCTAAGTTAATTAAATCCTGATTAACCCTAACACTAATCCATCAAATCCTCTAGATTTTGAAACTTGCACAAGTAAATCAATTTAATTGATTTATAAATTCTTCTATTTTCATTTAAAAGGGCATCAAGTTGGAATATTCCCTCATTTTGAATCCTCCCTCCCAAAAGGTCTTGTCCTCCAACATGGCATTTATATCTCTTACAAGTCCTTTTTCTTGAGCCAAGTGGCATTAACTCCTCTTCCACATCTTCCTCCACAAGCCAACTTTCAAATTTCAAATTTCCACCTAATTGCATTAATTTGCACATTGATCAAAATGTGCTCCACCTATCTCCACTAGCATGTTGACAAGTGGCACAATTCCATTGGCTTATGTTTATTCCCACATTCTTCATATCTTTCATTCCTCCATCATTCTTTCCTATAAATGGAGAGCTCTTCTATTGATTTTGGATCCACAACTTTATGCAAAGTCATTATTTACAGGTCTTAAGAAAATTCATCAACATATCATTCAAGTTTTTATAGCTTTTTATCACCATAGCTAGGTTATTGCAAAATTTTATTATCAAAGCTTCCAAAGAATTGGGAAAGGGCTATTTTTCACATCAAAATAACACCAATTCCCCCATCGGATTGAGGGTTTGAGCATTGGAATAGGATTTAGATTGCTTTTACTTGATTTCTTGTTCATTATTCTTCAACTGAATCTCATGGGGAATGTTAGTTTAGATTCATATAATTGACTAACATTGTGTTGTTTGTTCATGTTTGTGCAGGTCTAGAGCTACCATTCACATTTTGGCACTAGAAGGAGGGAGGATCTTGAGAAATTAACACGTTTTTTGACCAAAATTATGTTGTTTTTCAAATTTTTGTGTCTACAGGAAAGGGCAATGCTACAAAGGTCAAATAGTGATGTTATCATTCCAGCGTCACTATTTAGCGATGTTGTCAACACTCCAAAACATGACGCTCCTATCATTTTCTTGAGGTTCTAGTCTTTCAAACTCCAAAGTGTTGCTTTGTGAAACAACGACACAATCACAGTCTCTATTTTTCCACAGAGCATCGTTGACCTGCTCCAAACAGTGACACCTTTGCAAATTACGCAGCTGAGGTGGGGTAAAAGTCAACCTTCAAGTTAATTTCAACATGTGCTTTTTTGTCTTTGATCAATTTGAACTTTTAACTTGTTTTAGGTCTTTGTTTTCTATGTATTAACTAGTTTTTGTAGGTTGGAGTGATCAAAAGGGAAGAGAGGAAACAAATACATGAATTGTTATGGCATTATCATATGCTTAAAAACACTTTGGGGTATGTGCATGATCGTCATGCAAAAAATAGGCCCTTAAGTGGCGAAAAATTCAGAAAAAACAGAGTTAGGCAACTTGATGTAAAAAATGAATAAGTTATCTATATTATTTCAAAAATACATAAGAATAGAATTTGTAGAAAATTGAATGTAGTTTCTAAACTACTAGGTTTATTTTTAAAAAAACCTATTTGGTGAAAATTTGAAATTTCAGTGTAGTAGTACTTAAATTTAGGGAAAAAATGAGAAGTAGGTGTCTGTCTAACCACCTCACCACAATAAAATGATAATATTTTTTATAATATTTTAGATATAAGTAGAGGACTCATGTCCCGATGTGATGCATATTTTTTTGTAATTTTTTTCCTAGTAAATAATCAATTATGAATTTTTATTACAACTTTTAAAAAATATTAAAAATTGTATGTTTGACCACCTTAACTTGGTCAAAACTTCATGAAATTTTTTTTTTTTTAATCCTATAGTATTTGAAGCATAGATTGTGACACGTGTTTTAGATTCAAAAAATGTGATATCGTTTGAAAGCTATAGATGTTTTTCAATCAACCTATCAATCGACTTTAGTTGTAATTCAAATAGAAAATGAATAATAATTATTTATTAAATTCAAAGTAAAGCATAATTTATATTGGTGGAAAGTTGAGAATCTCCTTTAAAAACCATTTTCGTTTCATCAATTTTGGGTTAAAAAAAAGTCATCAACCACATACCCTACACATACCCATCATATCGCCACTTTCTGGCCCATCATAATCCTACACACCCTTTGGGGAGCAATTATAATCCCATTCTTAAGGCTTTGTTCTCTTCAAGTTTTTAGGAATCAAAATAAATTTCATTTGGGCTTAAAAAGAACAATCAAAAGGTTAAAAAGAACTTTAGGAACTTACTAGATTTGGTTTTGGATCTAAAAATTAAACAAGCAAACTTCACACTTCATCTTGGTGCTTAAAAAGAATCCATTATTGCTTTTGAAGTTAAAATGAACATGTGCTTTTTGTGTTTTTTAATCTCTTTTACAAAATAATATTATTTAAAAGGCGTATTCACTTCTCTCATGCTTCACGATGATCTAGAGAATCAAAAGTCTTTTGGTGATATTAAGTTGTATAAAATATTGCCTCCACACTTCAATTTGGGCTCTTAAAATTGAACAAAATCTTGCTAGTGTGAGTGGAGTATATCACGTGTGTTCTCTCTTTGTTCACACAAACAAGGATTGATCGAACTATGAATGTGCTTGCTCGATTTTGTTTACCTTTAGAGGGGCCTGCCTAAGACCAATTAGAAGGCAACTCCAACTAGTTTTTCACTCGGGCTAGTATATAAATGGATAGTACTAAACTATCAAGTCCTCATGGTATGTAGGCCTTAGTCGTATAATGTCTTTCAGAACTGGGTACTAACTTAAAAAGTATAAGCGCCCCTAGTAGGATCGATTAAAGCCTTTAGTGGCTTGCTAGATGCTCACAAGGTGCCAATAGAAGTGAGTGTCGTGGAGGGGAGCCAATGCGGTCAAGCTTCTAATCATCCACCAAGAATAGGCGCAACTAGATTTATCCAAGTGGGAATTCAAAAAATATTATCTCTTTCTATCCTAGGGTTGTGCATCATGTTGGAATCAAAACACTTTGCTTGGATCTAAAACATTGGAAAATAAACATTCAACCATGATCATCAAATTTCAAACCCTTTAGGAGGAGAAAATACCTTTGGAAAAATCCAATTACTATTGCTTGCTCTAGGGATTCTATCCTTAGAGGCTTCTAAGTATTTCGATTTGTATCTCAATTTTCTCTCACTAAAGTAAACATTAGGGAACTATTGCCTGGATTTCCACATAATGGACCCTGTGGGATGAAAAGAAATTTGGACATTAGACATTTAGTTTGAAAAGCTAGGCAAGAAAGTGTTTGTGATAAAAGGAACTCATTAAGAAAAGATAAGAAACAATTGAACCCCACACATGTGTTGTTCCAAATGATTTCTTGAAAGATCAAAATCTAAAAACCAAAGTCTAAGAGTCTTAATCCAAGAGCTCTCAAGAAATGTTTGTCTATGCTTTATGAATTTAGAGAGAGATTGGTCTTCAACTTTTAAAAATGTGCATCAAAGAAAAATCCCAATTTGTATAAATTTTACTATTGTCAAAATCCAAGAATTTTTCAAAGGTTTGAGTATCTCACATAGGAAGTATAGCATGTTCTTCAACACCTAGGTCTAGTAAACAAAATTCTTTCTAGGTTCACTTAGGATCAAAATCAACACTCTCATCCATCCCTCAAACATCAATAAAAATCCATCTCACAAACAACTATTAGAAATATTGAAACAAATCCTTCATACTAGACTTTGGGAAAATCCTCTTGAATCAAATCAAAATCATCTTTGTTTAACTAGGTGTGTGTAGCTAAATCCTTATTTACACACTTAGTTAAATTATCATCTTGTGGACAAGTTTACTCTAGGAAAACATCCAACCTCGTAGATTTTATGAGTTCATTATCCAAACCAAACCAAATCAAAATCAAATCAAACCAAATCAAAGATAAAATCCAAAATAAATTCCAACATCAAAAATCCAAAAGTCCTAAATTCTAGTATCTCCTTCAAGGATCCTAAGAGTTCAATCATCCACAATCACCCATATTTCATTATCTCATCACCATCATTGATCCTTAACATCTTAGAATTTCTTTTTTGTACCTAAATTTTAGATCAATCCAAGGAATTAGAGGTTCACCTCCCACATTCCTGAAAATTGATCCTTATTTTATGGTCCAAACTATATCTCAACACAAGAAGAAGTTGGAAATGAACAAAGAAACATCCACTTCAAGTGAATTGAGTCAAACTACACCCAAAATCAATCCCATTAGGTCTATCAATCCCCCAACCAATCTTCCTCCACTTCCACAAGATCCTCAAGAAGAAGGTGGCCAAGTGGAGGACATCAACAAGAATGTCCTAGGGATGACTCAAGATGAAATCATATAAATGGTCCAAAATCCTGAGACACACAAGATTGTCAATACCATGATGAAACTTAATCCCTCACAATACATGCTAGAATTGGCAAAATAAGGGGCTAAACTCCCTTCAGACTACGATGTGAGCACTCTTGTGGAGAAAACTCTTGGGATTATGCCCCCAGTCTCATTCACACCCTCCTTTCAAAGCATCACTCAAACCATCTCGCAAACCACATCATCCATTGCTCCAACTCAACCAATTGTCAACAAGGGGAGCTCATTACTTCATGCTCTTCAAACACACCCCTTTTAAACAAACAAGACTTGGATGCAAACACCATCTTTGCATGTTTCCATGTTTCACGAGATTGCTAAGCATATAAACTTGGCATCCAGGTGCAATCTTCGTGACAAAAAACCCATCATAGATAATTAATTTGAGAAATCTTTAGTTGGGTCCCCTATATTAAAAGTTGTATAAGAGTATTCATTCAAAATGTTCTATCTAAAATTCCTTAGCATAATTTGTTATTAGGTACTTATAGGGTCAATAACTAGTGATGTGACTTTTTCATAGGTAAAGTGAGACGTCTTCATGTTTTTGGAGGTTTTAGGGACATTGGAAAATATCCTTGGCTCCTAAGGTTACCGAGTACCTAAAGATCTTGTGAAGTATATTTTATAAGGATATACTTTTAGAAATTTTATATTTTGAGATTCTTCACTTTAAATTTCACTAGGATATGAGCTAATTTGTATATATGTTAGGGATATAGTGGGTTAGAAATTCTACCTTGTAGGTTTGAGAGAATTTTAGGTTCTCATGCATCTTTGCACCTTTTCCTAGTGTTCCTTAGTTCTAAGTTCCTCAAAATTCTCAAACTCAACATCCCTTAGTTCTAATTCCCTCTATCCCTATTCTCCCCAAATCTTCAAACATCAATATGCATACTTCCTCTATCCCCCTAAAATCTTGAACCCCAAAACCTAACCTTGTCCTACAGTCTTATAGTTTCTTGTCCCTCCAATTATCTAAATCCTTATATCCTTCCATCCTTTATACTCTATTCCAATATATAGTCAGAGCCACATGCATCTTTATACCCTATTCTATAATCCCAAGTTTCTCTAGGATTATGAGAGACCAATGAACCCATAAATTTGTCATGATAATCCCCTAGTTCCTTGTAAGGGTTTGTAGACTTACAAGAGTCCTATGTACCCTTGAATCCTTCTCCCAAATTCACCTATTCATAGGTCCCTATTTTATCTAGATCATCAATTCTTACATCACACCCTATATTCCCTTCTTGAAAACTTGAAAACTCGACCAAATTGGAATGAAAATCCCTAGGTTTTTGATAACCCCATAACCCTACCAAGTTGCAAAATTATAAAAAAATTACCAATGATATTTGGTGAATTTGTTCCCATCTACTCCCCTATCATTACCAAATGCTTCTACAACTAGTGTTAATGCACAATAGATCTTAATCGTTCCTTGATACATTTTATGGGCTCCTCCATACCTTGTACACAATAACTAGGGATACTATTAATTATCAAGATGGTTTTATTTGAAAGAATAATATTTACCAATAATCCATATGCAAAGATTATTGTGTTTGAGATATTTTCCTATATGAGGTTCAAGAAGGATGATGCATGAAGGCATGCCCAAATCTGTTGCAATGATTAAAGATTATGAATCTCTTCCCTAGGTTGTATAAATGTATTGGGGAAGTATATATGGATAGGTATTTATTATTTAAGAATGGAAAAAAGTATATTTTAGAGCTAGAGAGAAAAATATTGTAGTAAACCCTTTGAGTTTTAATCTCTAGCACCATGTAGAGATAATTTTACATTATAACAATCTGGGTTCATCATAAAAAATTTAATGAATCTTTGTACCCAATGAATAATGAATTTAATGTATACATTCAACATGTTTGAGTGTCTCCATGTATATTGTATGCATTTTTGGATATATTATTGATTATTTATTGATTATATAGTCTTCTAGCTAGATAAATAATCAATAATATAATCAATAAATGTATAACTATATTCATGGATTATTAAGTTATACTCTTTATTTTTGTACACTTTAATTTATCTTTTAATATGTATGTGTAGATCCTAGCTTATGTATACAATTGGAAAGATACAATATTTAGTTGTATCTTCCTTAGGGTATCACAAAACCATTTCTAGTTATTACATGGTTTTATATAAAATGTATGAATTTATTTCCATTTGTATGAAGGCACTAGTCTATCATTATTTCAACCTCCCATCACCCCAACACACTCAAATTAAGATAATTTAAATACATTTTAGTTTCTGTCAATCTAGTTTATTTTAGCTTCCATGTCTAGATGTGATACAAAACAATATGGGTTATCAAAAAAATATCCTTAAACAATTCACTTGGAAATATTTGTCTACTATAAAATGGTTCAAGAGATTGTGCGATCAATCCAAAATATAGATATGGAGTGACAACTTGAATATGGGTATACTATAAACTAGGTATGGTTTCTGATAAAGTAAATATTCATGAATTGAATTTGTATTTCATGTAGCATCTTAGGGAATCATTCATGGTCTATCAAAGCAAAAATTTAAATAAGGTATTACCCTAGTAAATTGATTCATTTTTGTCCAACTTGATCATAAGTTTGATGTATTTGTTCTATGATTGACACCCCTAGTGCTTCATAAAAGATTCAGATTTAAGGACTTGGGACCTATAGCTTTGAGCACCAACACCATCAATAAAATGACATAGTTATAGAAGGTGTATCTCCCATTGAAGAAAAATTAACTAGCAAAAAAGTGACATAATTAACAAGAGTTACATAAAATGGAAGGAATATACATGTTAATAAATTAACCTAATGATGTGGTATAACACTCTTGGCATTTCCTACAAAATATAATATACAAATAAAGATGCCTCCACTAGAGGAAAATCTATCCCCATAACATCTTATATGCTTATAAAATACAAAAATCAATTTGTGCAAGGTCTTACGAGACTAATTATTAGATAATATTCAACACATAAATGATCTCTACTAGTTTATGTATGGGTCCCTAAATCATATGCATTTATTTATATTTTATGTGGAGACTACCCAGATTTCCTTGATAAACATGGACACAGAACACCCCTATAGCAACATAAATTAATGTGTTTATCACTTATTTCAAGGATGCTACATCCTATATGAAAATATATTGGGAATTATTCAAGGCTTTTTAAAGCCAAATGTAGGGTAGTGATAGAATATCATACAATATAGTAAGGATGTATGGAGATGAAATAAAATTTATAGTAGATAAATACCATGTGTTCATGAAAAAAATATAACCTATAATCTCATGGGTACCACCTCTATCTTATGAAGTATATGATGACCTAGTGAATGCAAATACAAAAAAAATTACAAACATACCAAAATAACCTAAGGTAGATAGGTTTGACACATACAAATAGGTAACAGAGAAACAAAAAATAAAAAATTTACCAAAAATATGGAAAAACACAAGGATAAATTACATAAGAAATATGAAATCTCCAAAGATGTAAAAGTATCAAAACAACTATAAAATCCCACATCCCCAACCTAAATATGTCAACCTCAAGTATGGAATCTAGAAGGATCAAATTTGATTCTGCAGTATTTGAGATTCATAAGTCTAAACAAATGAAACATTGGGTATATAGGAGTTGGAGAAAATATCTTTGTAAGTAGCTACTTGAGGAGAAAAGTACCAAAAATACCACCAAAAAGGGCCATAATGGGATAAAATGGGTAGTAATCACTAATAAACGAGGCCACACAAATATTCCTACATGAGTGCTAGGAAAAAGAAATGGGATTATTAGAGAAAATATACCTCCATTGATAAAAAAAAAAAAAGGAAGTAGAGGAAGGAGATATAAGGAGAAACAAGACTTGCCTAAAAAGAATTTATGACAAGAAAGCCAAAGTCATACCACCACAAAAATTGCAAGTACAACTTACTACACCAAAACAAGTTAAAGAATTAATGGAATAAAATGGGCTATATTAGTTACTCTTGAAAGAGAGGATTCCCTTGAAAGAAACTCAAATGTATATATTAGCTTTCACGAAGAATGAAAAAAATATACTCAATGCAATGCTTGAATACATATTAAATTCCAATCCCCATGTGATGGATAAGATAATATATGGTTGCCAAAATAATTCATTGCTATACTAAAGAAATAAAGGAAAGGAAATTTAGAAATAGGAGAAATCTAAGAAAAGAGGCACTAGATGTAGGTGTGATGAACTTATCACTAGAGAGAAGTAAAAAATAATAGAACTACATACTATGGAGATCCAATATAAGAAAAGGGTTGAGACCCTCATCTCATGGGTCTCAAAAGTGAAGGAAAGGATAAGAAAAGAGACATTTGAGGCTACACAAAAATCATATAATACCCTATTAAAAGAGGACAAATAAAAGATAAAAACCCAACAATAAGAAGTAATAGAAGATGAAAACAATTGTAGAGAAAAAGAGGAGTAGGAAGTGCACTCCCAAAAGAGGATACACAGTAGGAAAGAAAATAATCAGTAAGTAGTATGAAGGCTACACCAACTAATAAAATTATTCCATCCACATCTCCTCTATTAGGCTCAATGTAAACTACTGAGGATTTTTTGGCACAAGAAAGGAATATATAGCTAATCAGTCTATTTTCACCACTCTAACTACCCATCTCTAGCTCTCAAGTAGATTTGTGATATATTTCTCCACTACAAAAGTTTTAAATAGGTGAAATTTTACAAATTATTGCAAGTGAGGACATATTAAAATATGTGGAGACAATGGATGCCATTGAGAATTCCATCACCATCATCCATTAAAAACTACCTTATCTCACCAAGGATGTCAACCCCTCTAGCCCAACAACTATAACAATTAAAAGATGGGATTTTGACAAAAACATAGATCTTGGTAGAAATAATTAGAAAAAAGATTATAGAAAATATGGAAAATAATAAATTGGAGGAGTTAATAAAGAACTATGGATAGGTCCATACAAAGTTGGAAGTAGAAGTAAAGAATATGTAAAACACAATTTCAAGAGTATAAATACTTTATATCAATTTTGTCTTTGATGGTTAGATTCAACCAAAGGCATAAGAATTTAGATGGATAAAATGGAAAATCACATCTTACAAGTATTACCAACCTATGACATAATGCAATATTTGGATGGTAGTATTAAGGTACACCTTGAAACCCTCCATCATCACTACCAAAAAATACATGACCAAAGGGAAGGAATTAGATGTCAAATCACATAGTTAAGAAGGGTTGTCAAAGAGTGTCACATGTCATAGGATTGATTACAAATTCCAACATAACTTAGCCAAATCCATTCAAATACTTTCCAACTCTTGTGAAGAGGAGAATACATTAATGTAAATCAATGGATAAATTCAACCATTGTAGTAGGAAACCTAGTGGTGGGATTATAGTACATTTACCCAACTCAAGGGGACACATAAACACATTTTAGCATAAATAGAAATAAAAGACACAATTGTTGAGGAGATAACAACACTTTTGGAAGAATTAGGTGTATTAGTCTTGAGATAGATCCATGTTGTCTTGAGGAAAAGACATGGTTTTTGTAGACACCTAAATCTAACTAACTTATTTCTTCCAAAACATCATCATGCTCCATCATTAGGTATAATTAATCCATCTTATGCATTTAATTAAGTAGTTTCATTATTAAATTAAATTATCCGTTTCATCACTTTTCTTCTATATTGATTAAACAATTAACATTATTTAACTGATTTACTAATTATTCCTCTTTCCTAAGTTTAGTTAAATAATTAATTTCCCATTTCCCACTTCTCAAATTAAATAATTGTTTTTAGTTATTTAATTTATCCAATTATTCCTCTCAACATCATCCTCTTCTAAAATAAATAAATTGATTATTTATTTATTTCTCCTTTTCACATGTAATTAATAATTAATTTATTATTAATTACCCATGCATTTCCATATCACTAACTAATTGAGACTCACTCAATCCACTCCTTAATCAAATTAGTATTTTGATCAATCAATCTAGTCAACTCCCACTCACTTCAAGTTCACTCAATAAATTATGTTCACTAATTGTCAGTTACACTTCACTGTTCAATCAAATCCTCTTAACTAATACATACACTCAATTCACTAAAATCATGCAGTTAGTTAACTATCTATCAATTCCTCTCATCAATTTTGAATCATTGATCTATTCAATCTCTCATCATATTTCAATTGTTGATCAATATCACTCAATCTATTAAAGAAACCTATCATTCATCAAATATGTCTCTCCCAGATCATTGCAAAGAAACTATACTCATATTATTAGTGATTTATGCTATTGTGCTACTAAAAATCTAAGATCAAATACTATAACACCATTCTCCAAGATGAAGAGAGGAGAATAGTGGAGAAAATCAAAGGATTCACACAAGTTTATGGTATCAATTTTATGTGATTATTTTATGCTTCACTGATATGACCTTTTATTGTTTTTAATTGTGAATTTTTATTATTTGCTTCTTGTTATTGGTTTTCCTAATCATTTTCCTGGTCATACATTTTGGCATGCCTGATGGGACACTCAGGTCCTTGAATTGAACATTTTCTCATGAGTTTTATGTATTTTTGGCCCAAGTTTAGGCTGTTTGACACAAAAATTTCTAGACTGGCACATTTTTCTGAGTATTTGTGAAGCTATCCTGGAGATTGGATTAATTATCCTAAACTTTGACACATTTTTTTGTCAAATTGACACACTTGTGCTAAGTATTGTTGCATTTTTCTATATATTAGCACATCTATGGCTCAAAATGGCATATATGTCATAGATTGGCATATTTGTTGCTTAGAGTGGTGTATTTTTCATAGATAGTTGCATTTGTTACCTAGATTGGCGCATCTATGGCTTAGAATGGTGCATCTATCATAGGTTGGCACACTTGTGGCTCATAGTGGCACATTTACCTTAAATTGATGTATATGTGTCTTAGAATGACACATTTCCCATAGATTGGCGCATTTGTTACCCAGATTGGTGCATTTGATTTACTAACTTATTTTTACAAGAGGATGCTTTACAAAATTGGGCATAACTTTTGCATAGCATATCAAGTTTTTGAAATTCAAACGACATCAAAAAGCAGGTTCAGAGCTTGTTGTTGTGGATTAAGCTATTTTTTAGATCTTGCACCAAAAATTGGATAAATTCATGTAAAGTCACCTTTTCTAAATTTAAATCCTCATAACTTCTTCATACCAAAGCATTTTTCAACAATTTTTTAAAGATCTATCAAAAAATCATAAGGAATCCATTCGTGCTATCATATTTAAAATTAGGGTTTAAAATTTACCATTCACCTTTGGATTTGGGATCTAAAACAAACCTAACATTTATTAGATTTATTTTTGGAACTAATACATATGTGCAAGTGTGGTATTTGTTGGACAAAATTCCAAAGCATTAAACTACTGATGTATCTATTGTAGGGTCTTGTGTCTAATTTTTATAGATTAGATAACACTTCAATTTTTTAAGGTAAATGAGTTTTATGTCCTTTCAAGTGAATTTTAGGGTATGTATACTCTCCCCTAACATTTAGTGTGAATTTGGGGATCATAAATACCTTAGAATTCATATTTTTTATGTTCGTTTACCCAAGGCAGTGATAGTCTACTTATGCTCTCCCCTCACGTCTAGTGTGATCTTGGAGATCATAAATAGTATAATTTTCCTTTTCTGATTTCAGTAGGAGGTCTACTTGGGGATTTCATCACCTTAAGGATGACCTCAACCACATTTATCGACGGGGTATAAAAGGCGAGAAAATGAAATTGTACCCCAAAGTGTGGCCAATGTCCTCTAAGCCAAGCCTCATGCCCCTTGGTTTTCCAAGACGTGTATAAGTGAAGAGAAGAGGGAAGACCCCCCTCGACTTAGGCTTCCATGGATGGGCTCACTATTTATAGAACCACTATGAACCATCATTATTTAGAAGCCTTATTACCTTGTGGTAATTACCAATAGTGGGGTGCAGTGTACAACATCATGCATGAAGTTACCCAACATGTACCATATTAGGGTGAGATAGAATTCTTTTGGAGATATAAAAACCTACAAAGGAAGGAGGAAGGTGAGCCCTAGTGCCATTGGAGACCTACCTATCCACATTAAAGAGTGGAGCCATGTATATGTGGTCTTCTACTATATTTTATTGATGGGCCTCTACTATTGGGACACACCTTTACCACTAATTAGGCTATGTTTCTTGGAGTTTCTTATTTGTTCAGACTAGTGATAATGTAATGTCATAAAATTGCACCCTTATGAAATTTCACATTACATCAACCTTCACTCTAGATTAACGAGATGATAATGTGAACACCTACCTTCCTAGCCTTCATTTTTGTCCTTGACCTTGTCCTTTTCTATCGGTAGGGGAATTTTTGTCAAGGATACTTTTACATTGCACAGATGTTCATGCATCGCACGAATGTCCTGACAAGATTCCTAGTCCTGTGGCCATTAGGATGCTACATTGTCGCCTTCCCATGAAGTGTAACGCCTCTACAATCATAGGCATGCTCGAAAACAACCCTCTTACGCCATACAATTCTTCATTTTGAACTCATATTTGTCCCTCTTACTCATTCATTCTCATTCTTGAGCATTCAATATCTCATTCTAGCTCTTTATTCTCACTTCTTAACATTCTCACTCTCTCCTTGCAACTCTACATCTTTTATTATTGGTTCAAGATCTTCTATATTCTATTCTTGCATGTTTGTATCAAGCTCTCTCAAGTAATTGCTCTTCCTCTTAGCTTCACCATGCTCATTGGAGGGAGGGAAACATTTCCTTTATTGTATTATAATTCTTATTGAGTAGGATATGATTATCTTGCATGTTCTACGTCTTTGTCTTGTCATTTTTATCCATATTTCTATCTTGTTGCCTACTTGGTTATCTGTGGAGGTGGAAACACCAAAGTGGGGGTTTGACCAAGGAAAGCCCCAAAAACAACCCCAACACTTTTACTATTTCTATGTGTAGGCTATTCGTGAGGAGCTTTGTGGGAGGCTGGACCACCCGTGAGTTGATCCCTTTTTCTTCCACTACTTTTCATTTCAATAAATATTTTATTTACTTATTATTTAGTATTCTTCTTGTTGTTCTTTTATTGTGTTTCCAACATTATGTTTAGTCTAGTTAAACTATCAAACTTTAGATTCTGAGTAGTTAGAAAACCGTAAAAAAAATTGGTGGTTGACTTTGTCTCTAGTCCATACAAGATTCCACCACACCACAAAGACACCAGTGTGTTGTGCTATCATCCTTGGTATGCATTTTCATCCTCTGACTGAGAGCCTATCCATTTGTCTCCTAAGACCTTTGAGGTTTGTTCACTTAGCTTTTGAAGTTCCCTTTCCATAAACAATCATAAAACCCAAAAGTATTGCATAAAATCTCCCTTAACCATCTTCCATCACTTGAGCTTTTATTCCTGAGGTAATAGAGAGCTATATTCTCCTTGTAGACTCTTCCCTGTCCTAGAGACTCGAGAGTAGTGAATCCTCTCTATTACATTTTGGTGAACTCGATGTGAACTTTCTTCCTCCTTGTCTTTGTCTCAAAAATTTTCTTCTCACATGTTAGGATGTGTAGCTGATAGTGTGTTGTGACATGCTTTATGAGCTTCATTACCCTTTCAACTAACTCTGAATACATAGTAAGAAGAAGCTATCAAAACATAGATATGGGGTCTAGAAGGTTTAGTCCTTCCCGATCTAGCCCAAATTTTGAAGAGTACACTACAAGACTTTCAACCAAATTTTCCCTGCCTTGCAATGAAGTTGTAACCCATATCCCTCTGACCTATCCTTCAAACTCTTCCACTTCCTTAGATGAGGAAGTCACTCTTAGAGTTCCTATAGAGTATCTTCACTCTTTGGAATTGAGGCTGAAAGAGGTTGTATGATTCTTGGCAAAGATTCTTATGCCCAAGCTGCTCACCTTGTCAACAGTCTAAAGAAGTTATTAATGAAAGATCAAAGGGGCTTGGAGCTACTTCGTGGCATAGTGAATATTGTGGAAACTCATGCCCCATCTTACACCTCTTTCTTAGATAATACCTAATATGTTTAATCAAAGATTGTTGGCCAACAATTGATTATCTTGATACTTGGAGTGTCTATTTTTTATGGCTAACATGAGTCCCTCCATCAATATTGAGCTAAGACCACCACCACACATGAGGATATCCCTATGGTTATGGTGAATCAAGTCCCTCTAGGTTTTCATGGTTTTACATCTAGGGATCAAAATGCCTCTACCTCTAGTGCTAGTGCAGGTGCCTCTACTAGTGTTGGTATTGGTGCTTCCACTGATATTGGTGTTGGTGCCTCTACTGGTGCTTCTATTGGTGGTTATACTAGTCACACTTCATTCACAAAACCTATCTTTAATACTCTCTTCTAGAACATGGGAGGAATATAGTCTCAAATGGTGAACTTGGCTAGCTCATCTATTCAGCTAATGTTGTAATCTTTTTGTCATCACAATCCTTTATCTATTGCTATTCTAAACACTCCCATCCCATAAGGGGTGAAAATTCTAAATTTTGAGAAGCACAACGGTCATAGGGATTCACACACTCACGTCTCATCCTTTAACACCATGTGTATGGACTTCTTTCACCATGATGCACTTTTAGGAAAAATATTTTCGCATTCTCTTAAGGACACTGCTTTGGAGTGGTATTGCTCCTTGCCTAATAATTTTATCTTTTCCTTTGATCAGCTTGTGAATAATTTCCTTCATGATTTCTAGGCTAACATTAGGCTGAAGGTCACATTTTTTGATCTCATCCAATGTAAGAAAGGGCCTCATGACAAGGTGACCAATTGTATATCTTGCTATCATGACCTTTTCTCTTAGATATCTTATACCTTGCTTGATTCTAATGTGCAAAGATTTTTCATCAGAAACTTCTTGCAAGAACTATGAGATAAGTTTATTTTGATGAAGTATCCATCCTTCACCCATCTATGTTCCACTGTATGTGAGGACCAACAAATAGGTACACAATACAAGGATTCATCCTCACACTCCTGTTAGGATGGTTGATCAGTTGTGTCAGTCTCTGGTGAGTCTAGAAAGAATAAATTTGTGATGAACATGGTATCCATTCCCACAGATAAAAAATTGGCAGGTCAAAACAAAATATTCACTAGATTATCAGAATCTTATAGTAATTTCTTGAAAAAACTTTTAAAAGATAGAATAATAACTCTCTCAGAGATTAGATTGATATTTGAGTTGTATCCTTAGTGGTATGATGCACAAATTTTTTGTCAATATCATTAGGTTTCGGGTTATGGTATCAAGAGATGTGTTTGTATTTGTCACATGATATAAGACCACATTAATAATGGTACAATTTGACTCGATGGCAATAAGTAGAAATTAAAAAAATCTATAGCGAAGACCAACATCCAACTACAGATCTACATAGAACCATTTCAATCTCATTCAGCTAACTTGGTCACTCCTCCTCCTCCTTCTTCTGATCTTACCCCATCTGAGTATGTGAATGTAGTTGAAAATTTAATCGTATTCCTCCTTTCGATCGTGTGAATGTTATTCCTGATATTAAATTCACCTCACATGATCTTCCTTTGAATAAAGATCTATCTCCTTTATACATTCCTTCTCATATAATGATAGCATTGTAATAGGTGTTATGGTTGACCCTTTGAGTCAAGTGAATGTACTTATTAGCTTTATTTCTCTATCAATCCTTGTAGGACCTAAAGTCTTGGAAGTCCCATTTGTAGTGTTTCCCAAGTCCAATTTGTTCAAAGTGAGGCTAGGCATTCCATGGCTAGTCTCAATGAATGCAATCACCTTGGTAGTCCATATATGTTTGAAGTTCCCAATGAGGGTACCATGAATACTATTCAAGATACTAGCTATAAACCACTGGTATCATGTGGGGCTTCCCCCTCGACCACTTTTGTCGCACCTCGATTGGACCCCTACCTCCTAGAGGGGATTTTTTACATATAGCTTATCAAATAGGTATAAGACTAGGGGCTCAGTTCTAAAAGGTGGTTTCCCTCCATCTAGTCATCCTATCTCTTTGAAATCCTCATTACATGCACAACAACATGCTTCATCCTCAACCCCTCCAAAGGGGAAGGATGAGCATTCTCTTTCCCTTGGGCCTTCCTCTCTTCTTTGGTTCATTCTTCTTTTGCACTTTTTGCTTCTTCCCAACCTTTGGTGGTGTCTTTTTCTCCTTCTACTATGCCTGGTACAAGAAAAATAAAAGTGCCTACATTGTGGAAGTCAAAGCCCCAAGTTTTTCAACTTCTAGTTCTACCCATGGTACCCTGACCCACCCTTTATGGCAAGGGGAAACATTCTTGTGGAGTGGTCCTTGCATCTTGACCTCTACAACCTTTGTTTGTTCCCTCACCAGACTCCAAGAAAAGAAAGGAAAGAGGCTCAATTTATAGACACATGTATCTCTCTCTATCTATATGCCTCCTCCTCCTCCTCCTTAGGAGTCCACCCTTCCACCGGTGATAGTTGTGGAGGTTGCTCCTCCACTAAAGTAGGAGCCCCTAGCCTCTTCTCAGATTGCATCATCTAGTACCCATAGCCATTGTAACCAGCTTGTGCAAGAGCATAAGTACCAACAAAAGGCCTTAGCTAAGGAGCATTTTTCCTTGTAGAAAACTAAAGAGGAACCTTATACTTTTGTTGTTCCTGTCTCTCCCTCTTGTTCTACATCAGTTCCCATCACCTTCATTCTTCTTCTTGCTTTATTGGCAGATCCCAATGAAACTCACCCCAAAAGGGTGCAAGTGTTCATCACTCCCTCTATGGAGCCACTTCTTCTCACTTCTCTTCCTAATATTCCTCCTTTTCGTAGCTCATAGACATGTCTTTCATAAAGGTGTTTTCCTCTATGGCTTTTTCTCCTTCTCCCTCTTCCACTTTAGCTATGTGGATCATACATCATCCATTGAAGTGTAAATCATAAAGCAACCTCACCTCGAGTGATGGTTGGAAAAATTCATCTTCACCTCTTGAGTCTTGTTATGTCTTGGCTTGTACCATCCTTGTGATGGAGGTAGTGCTTGCCTCCCCAAATTTTGTCACTGCCCCTCTTCCTGAGGATGGAATTGACTCTCAAGTGTCTTTTCCTCTTCGTGTTAGTTTCCACATGTCACTCCTAAGAAGTAAATGCTCAACTTTTTGGACCTGACATTTCGATTTTGTCCTCAATCTTTTCCAAATCGATGACTCTAGTCTTAGAGGAGTTCGGTGATGGAGACCTCAGGGCCTTCTTTCTTAGCTCTTGTTGTAGGAAAGTCAGCTAGTACCGCCCTAGCTATCCCCCCTACAAGCTTTTCTTCCCTTCCCTCATTATGATCTAGATTGGGAGCAAGACAACCTGCTAGTGGAGTCAGATTAGAGCGGTGCCTTCTTCATCTTTATATTAGCTTTACATGTTTTTTCATATTCCCTTATTCTTGTATATTTATGTTTATGCTCACTTGGAGGACCCTTGCTACCCTTGTAGGTGCTTGTACATAGGATAGAAACTCTATCAAACACTTCTTTTGTTTGTACCATCATTCTTCTATGTGTTGTAAATTTTGGATTTCACATCAAGAACGATGCAAAGCATTGGGGAATTTATGCCTCTTCCATGTTGACCTGATTTTTATTTTTACTTTTTCTTCATGTTCTATTCTTCCTATTGTGATATATTTGGGGGGTGATGACAATTTATATATATATATATTATACTATATTTATCCATCTATATCTAT